>ML805800.1:49295-81115 GCA_009831015.1 Picea engelmannii | reverse complement strand
GTGATAAACACCCAACAGGACACACAACCTACGCCACCTCCGTTGGGACAATACCTCAATCCAAACAATCCAACAGATTGCACAATCCTCCTCACCAGTGAGGAAGAAATCCTTCTGCAAACACATAATCGTTAGTACCATGCACCCACTGATTCTCCTCCCATTCCTCCAGAAACAATCCCCACACCAACGAGACCCCCGTTGGTGATCCCTCACCCTAACACAGAACCACCTATTCACATCCCTCACATCTCATTGCGCAGGAATGTCCACAACCCACAGGCTAGGGTAGCTCATAATTACAGTTTGGTTGATGACTTAGCACAATCCTTGGCTTCCATGTCAGTCTTAGAAGTCCTTCAGACTTGTCCCACTCAACAAAAATCATTACTTTTTGCCTTGGGGGCAGTCGACCCCACAGATACTCGACTCATTACATTTGATCTCGACAGTGGAGAACCTCGCCTTCTAGCTTTGATCGCTTTTCAAATCCCTGTGAAAATATGAAACATTATAGTTCATCGGTGTATCATCGATGAAGGTGCATCTACATTCATTATGTCCAAATCTGTATGGCAGAAACTTGGTTCCCCAGAACTCATACCCTCTGCCATTACCTTACGAGCTTATGACGGACGACCATCATCTCCTGAAGGGATCTTCCAAAATGTCCTCGTAGAACTCGGGGGCAAGACTATTCTCATCGACATTGAAGTTATTGACACCCCACTCGATTATAATATCTTGTTCAGTCATAGCTACATGTACGCTATGAAGGCAGTTTCCTCTTCCGTCTTTCGAACAATGATGTTCCCCCATAACGGGAAGATCGTTATCGTTGACCAAGTCTCACATTACGAGCCTAACCCTTCTGCCAACATTGATAACATTCTTCCTCTCATCCACACAAGTCATGACACATACCCACTCATCGAAATGGGTCCCAGAATTTTCAAAGACCCATCATTGTTAGGAAGTTACCATGGTGCACCATCGCTCCTTCATCCTTCCAATCAAGTATGCATCATCTCATCCAACGGAACTGACATAGAGGATACCCTTCCTCCTAGGGAGGATTCTATCATATCTGATGTCCCACTAGTCGCAGAGCTCACCCCTCAAGAGCCTCCTACAAACTCGTTGACCCCACCAATCCATGATTTCACCTCTCCCCGAGGCCATATCCTAGTTTGGGAGACAGTTCCCCAAGCCATTACTCAGATCCCATTCTTTTACCCTCCACCTGGCGTCCAAGATTTACAAGTAGCCGCAACGCTTACCCTCCCCAATATGGTGTTAGCAATTCCAGTTTGGTATTTACATCCACTAGAGATGGTCCCTCGACCATCCCTTCCCCCCCAAATGCAAGGAATCCCAATGATGATTCCCATACTCACTCCCACCATACCCTCTACACCCCCACTCACTACTCTCCCTATTACAGCTGGGGGCAGGAGAAAGAAGAAGGAGCCCACAACTCCACTTCCCCCACTCGTCCAACCCCCTTGGGTGCTATGTGAGAAAGATGGACACCAAACCAACAACTACCCATCTCTATCAGAGTTATGGAACTTAATTCCACTCAATCAAACTCCCTCAATGCTCGCCACCATAGCAAGTACTGTCATTACTGCCCCTCACTCAAGTAGTAAAAGGCTATGCACCAAATTCGCTTGCGCTATGTGTTTAGAATATGGCTATTATACAAACCATTTCCTAGCACTACCACACTTCTGGCAGACATTAGCCGTAGTACGCCAAATCTTTCAGAGTGAACCCCATCCAGCTACGTCATCCCTACCAAAAATCACTGACATCCATTATGTCACAACTTCAGCCAATGAATGTATGAGATGCCCTTGCTCTCTATGTGAATCCTTAGATCATTTTACATACCAGTGTCCTATGATCATTGAATACAGGCAACGCCAATTGACCCTGCTTCAAAGACCCACATAATCGATGGTTGAACTTCCCTCGTCACTAGAGATTCTTCATCTCATTTCTCCCGAACCCGAGGCCCTACGAACACCTCAGTGGTTCTTGGATGACTTATCCGAGGATTCACCCCCAAATCCCCCCAATTCTCCCACTCATTTCCCTACGAAAATTTTACATCCAACTACCATGGGTACTCCTCAGTACTTTGATATTTGGTTTATGTCGAGCGAACCATCAAAATTCCATTGCGACACCCCCCCTGCTTCTTCATCACCAGGGGGCAGACACACAACAACAGTCACCAATATCACTCTTCACGACCCCTTGTATTCCCGCCAATTCCACTGTGATGAGGAAATACTCAAAGAGTTAAACACCCCCGACTACCCATGGGATGCTCTACACCTTTGAGCGCTCTTCTTTCCACAAGAATCTTCCACACCTCCTAACCAACACCCCATATACGCAATCGAAACCAAGGATTTTATCCCATTAGAGCATATTGATTGGTTTAACAATCCCATTCCTTCCCCTAATGATTTTGAAGAAGGCAACATGGCCAACATTTCCCCCACCATCAAAATTAACATTTCCATCAAAAATGGCATCATCGAGGAAATCACCATTGGAGCCACTTGCACTCCTCAAGAAACCACTGCCTATAAAGCCCTCTTCTAGGAATATCGGGATATTTTTTCCTGGTCATACACATGAATGCCTGGCCTTGATCCCTCTATCATCGAACATCACATCAGCACCTGGCCTGACATTACACTAGTTCTTCAAAAAAAGTGACCGCTTCACCCATCCAAAGCCGCAGCCATCAAAGACAAGATTGAAAAATTACATGCAGCTAGGTTCATCTACCCCATCGCCTATACATCATGATTTTCCAACCCTGTACCCGTTAATAAAAAATAGGGCACTATCTGCATCTGCATGGACTTTTGTGATCTCAATCACGCATGTCCCAAAGACAACTTTCCAATGCCTTTCATCGATCAAATTATCGACGATTGCGCAGGACATGAGGCTCTATCCTTCATGGATGGTTTCTCTGGTTATAATCAAATCCAAATTCACCCAGCCGATCAGTACAAAACCGCATTCACTACCCCTTGGGGTACTTTTTCATATCGTGTCATGCCTTTTGGCTTAAATAATGCAAGTGCAACTTTCCAATGGGCCATGACATACATTTTTCATGATCTGGCTCATATCACCCTTGCATACTTGGACAACCTCACAAATCGATCCAAGAAACACACCCAACACCTTGATGATTTACGAATCATCTTCCAATAGTGTCGTCAGTACAACATCCACTTGAACCCCCTCAAATGCGTGTTTTGCGTCATTGCGGGGCGCCTCCTTGGATTCATCATTTCCCAAAGCGGTATTACCTTGGACCCCCTCAAATTCCAAGCCATCACCAAAATTCCACCTCCCCAGAATTTACGTAAACTCCAGAGCCTACAAGGAAAGGATAACTTCCTGCGACGATTCATCCCAGACTACACCACTTGCGCACATGGTTTCCTTCGTTTACTACACCACAACATCCCATTTTACTGGGATGAACATGCCCAAAAGTCATTTGACGATCTTAAAATGGCGCTCTCCAATGCCCCTTTAATTAGTGCACCTAACTACAATCGTGACTATATCCTCTACATATTAGCATCAGTTGTCTCAGTAGCAAGAGTTCTCATTCAAATCGGTGATGACGACCGTGAGCATGTCATTTATTATGTTAGTAAAAACCTCTCAAGGCCACCCTTGAAATATAAACATGAAGAGAAACTAGCCCTTGCAGTTGTCCTCATAGTCCAGAAACTGTGTCATTACATTCTACTTTGCATGACTAAGGTCATAGAAGATTCCAACCCTATGCAATACTTGCTCAGTCGTCGGTAGGTTAATGGAAAATTTGCACGATGGATCGTTATCCTTCAAGAGTATGATCTTGAATTCTCAACACCCAAGAGCAAGAAAGCTCTCATCCTCACCAAACTGGTCATGACCTTCCCCTTTGATACTACCAGTGCCCCCATCAATACCGACTTTCCCGACGAACACCTCTTTTATATCACTTCGGATGACCCTTGGTATGGAAACCTCCTCGTCTACCTCCGAACTCAAAAGTTAGGTAACCACCTTTCACAAGATGATCATCGTCGTATTCGCCACCAGGCCCCCCGCTACCTCCTCATCGGAGACATCTTATACTGGCAAGGGGTTAACACCATTCTTCATCGATGCCTAACCATTGACGAGGCCGATAGAGTCTTGAACAACTACCATAACGGTGCATGTGGGGTCCATCTTTCGAGAATGTCCACTGCTCAGAAGATCATCTGAGCAGGTTACTTTTTGCCTACCTTGTTTCACGATTGCATTCATGCCATGAAATGATGCGAGACGTGTCAGCTTTACGCCAACAAAGCACGAGCACCACCTGCTCTTCTTCATCTAGTCATCACTACCGGCCCTTTTTGTAAATGGGGCATCGACTTCATGACTTGCAATCCCCCCTCCTGCAATGGACACAAATACATTGTTGTCGTAGTTGATTACTTCACAAAATGGGCAGAAGCTATGCCCACCTTCAACAATACCACTGACACCGCAGCACATTTTTTCTTCAATCATGTCATATCCCACTTTGGAGTACCACTCCAACTAGTTTCCGATCACGGGAAACACTTCAAGAATGATGTTTTTGTCAAACTCTCATCTCGGTTAGGATTCCCCCATGAATTTTCCTCACCATATTACCCTCTTTCTAATGGATAGGTCGAAGCAGTTAACAAGGTCCTCAAGACCATGTTACAGTGCACGGTTAATAAACATAAGACCAATTGGCATCATATGTTATTTTCCGCGCTATGGGATTACCATATGGCTATGAAAACAACCACTAGTTTCACACCATTTCATCTCATCCATGGGGTTGAGGCCACTCTTCCCATCGAGTGTGAAATTCCCACCTTACACACCTCAATTGAGCTATTACCCGACACTTCTCAAATGGAGCATTTCTTGCTAACCTTAGAGTCCCTAGATGAAGATCGTCAGTCTTCATTACAGAACAATGAGGCAACTAAAAAATGATCAAAGGCCACCTTTGATTGCCATGTCAACCTTCGCTCATTTCACGAAGGCGACCTCGTCCTTTCTTATGTTATCGCTCACGATACCTTTGGTCATAGAAAATTCGAGTCACTATGGCATGGCCCATACATTATCCAACATTGCCTCACTAAAGGCGCATACATCTTGGCCTCTCCTGAAGGCCTCTCTCTCAAAGAACCTGTCGACGGGTTATACTTAAAGAAATTTTATGCCTAAGCATAGAAGTTCTACTTTAGGTTATTTCTTTTATAGTGTTTTTAACCATTTTTCCATCCCTCGCGTCTAAACTATCATTTGTCCTATTGACAGATGCTTCCTCCATCGGCCTACCACATTGGTTACACCGACGATGCCAACCGTTGGACACAAAATCTCGCTTTGGTAGCTTGGGCCCTCTAGACCCCCTCACATGAAATGCTCCATTCGAGCGACATATGTTTGGATTCAACCACCAACAACCAAGCCAAATACATTATCATCATTGGCCTCCTCGTCGATGCCCAACATCATCGTATTCGTCACCTTAGTGTCTTTCTCGACTCTCAAATAGTCGTTCTCCAGCTCAACAATGTATACCACGTCCACGATCCTTGCATGTTTCGCAAATACCTGCAAGTTAGACTTTTATCTCAATATTTTGATTTCATTACATTTACACATATTCCAAGACAATTGAATCAAATTACAGATAACTTAGCTAACATTGTGTTCGACTGGCATATATCACATCAAGATACCGCTACACATACATAAACATATCAACAACCTATCACAACATATATAGATTATACATCATCAACACATTAACAAAACACATGTAAACATCACATAGATCTCAAAATGTATACTCATGTATATATACGACGGTCCACAGTGCCATCCAAATGTTTACATACAAAAATACACATATCCACAGACCAGTGAAGCACCTCGGTATAAAATGGGCTCACCAGCCTATATACAAAAATATAAAATACATAGAGCATCACTCAAGGTGCCTCTAAAGCACCACCTCCTACCCCTCCCTCAGGCAGTGGTCCCCCACCCACTACTGGTCCCTTTGGACCGGGAGGTAACCGTCTAGTCATAGCAGCACCTGCTACCACTTCTCTTCATACCATGGACCGCCACGGTGATGGAATCCCCACACAATGCTCTAGGATTCCCTCATCCTAGATATGTGACCAAATGCCCTTAGGAACACCCTGTAGCACCACCTCCAAGCAGTGGTGAATGTCCTCAAAATATGATCCGGCATCCGCCGAAGGAGCATGTGATGGCCCGACACCTGGGTCATCAAATCAACGTCTCCTCACTGATCTCTCAAGCTCAGTTGGTCTCGCCTCGACTTCGTCACAGCGTTGTCTCTCTCCTACCCGCTGCCCTCCCCACAGTGGTCTCCCCGGCTCCTTGCGAGCCAGTTCCCTCAGCAACTCCACCTCGCACTCGTAAGGTGCCACATCTGCACATACAAATAAGAAATAGATAGTATCAACATCTATACCAAATAAACATGTCAGGCTATCTCAAAAACAAACAATATATATCAAATTAATCAACATACCTTGATGATCAAAAACCTCCCCCGGAGGTAACACCATGTCCGGATCACCCCGGAAGTCAACCCTAGCATACGGAAACTGCAGTATCACCTGCGACATCTGCCACCACACCTGCGCCACCTCCGCCGTGAAGAAGTGGCCACCCTCGCCACCACCATGGTGAAGAAAAATAGTCAACCACCACTTTAGTCATGGCTCTTGAGCCCCAGGAGTGCCCAATAAAACTCTAGGGCGCAACATAGGCACCCTCTCCAAAAACCAGGCCACTAGGATGGACCCAAAAGAAAACTCTTCTGTATCCATGGACCGACATCGGTCCAACTACACTACCATCCTGGTATTTAGTGTAAGCCCCCAAGTAAAGTTTTCACCAGCCAGTACCCTCTCCATAATACTCAGATGACCACCACCGATCCGCTAAGTCTCAAGGGACCCATACACCCTCACAATCATCGCTACTATACAACGATGTGCTAGAGCATCCATCGCCTCGATGCTCATGACAAATCCCGACATAAAGTTTTCCCTAGAACAATATCTCTGGCCCACTGTCACTAGTGCCACGTCAGTAGGTAATACTGGCTCCATCGATAGGGGCGTTCCCCGAAATGGGAGCCCAGTCAAAAAATAGATATCCTCCACCGCCGTGAAGGAAAGCTGCTCTCCCCACACCATGAAACAATGCAGGTCCGGACTCCACATCTGGATAAGGTACTACAAGAGATACTTCTGCACCCATATCAATGGGAACTCAAAGAACTTCAGCAACCCACAGGCTGCCAAAGTCGCACAAACCCCCGACTCTTCAATAGCCACGGCGTCTCTCAGCTGGGACCAATCCCGCTCTCGCCAACCAACCGACATTGTGCACAAAGATCGCCTACAGCCACATAAAATAGTCCTAGGTCAGCCACATGGACCATAAAACAACATTAAAATGATATCTTTTACACCCATCAACCTTGCCTCCAAGACGCGGCTATCTAACCCACAGGCATGCACACATGCACACCTGTTCACTCCACAGGCGCACATGTATGCGCGCCTTTCCATTCCACAGGCACACACTCAGGCATGCCTGTCCATCCTTCAGGCACTCACGAGTGTGCCCCTTCTCAGCCTATAGGGGTGCCTTTATGCGCCCCTGTCATGAACATAGGTGCGCATCAAAGCACGTCTGTCCAATACACAGCCGCACACACATGCATGATTGTGTAGCCAACAGGCATGCGCATAATGCATTCCTTTGTCCCCCTTATAGATGCCCCCATGCATGCATATCCAGTGGGTAGGCACACACTTGTGTGTGCGTACTTCTAGATCGCTCATGCCTGTGGGGGCCCACATGCATAAAACCCCCTATACGTCCCTCCATATAGGCCCTGCCCAAAAATGGAAACCCTAATTCTATGCAGGATGATCAGACTACTAACCTGAAGCTCACTGGTCCTCGATTAGATGCCTCGTTTTCCTAGAATCTCCAATTCTCCTCTGAATACTTCTCATCCAGTCACTATAGCAGCAAGTACAAATGAGGTGGCAATGTGGGCCCTACAGCTATATATAGGCCTTTTCACCAAACTTCCACTCACCATTCCGGGAGCTCTGGTTGTCCATTCCTCAATGCATCTTCAGCCATGGGATCAACATCCCGTCATCTACATCACGACAGTCCTGGGGCCACTTTTCATCCTAAGCCCTTGGGGTGCAATTTTTTCCATACCTCGACCAGGTATGCATGCTCATATTTAAAATTATCAAATAAATGCTCATATGTTCGATTCTCTTCAGATATTTTTCACGTTGGGTATTTGGTTTTCATGTGTGCAGGTACTTCATCATCATACATCAATGCAGCCCCTTCAAGTATACACTCAGCACTGGCATGTAGTATTTCCCTCTGAATCTGACTTGCATCTCCAGTCACACCCTCTGACATGTGCCTCTAGGATCCCCATCTCCGGCTCTGCAGTACCAACACCTCCATTTGCATCTTTGGTACTGTCACCTGGTATCACTCTTACCCACATGATTTGTCCCATTCATAGCACCCTTTTTCACCTTTGACACTCATGTTGTTTTTCAAAACCCTTTAGGGATGGGAGTCCCGATATTCTTACATCATGTCATGAATCAGCCACATACTCCTTCTCCTCATTTTGCTAGCTTTCCATTCGGACTCCCAGATTATCTCTTCAAGGTTCTATTTTTGCCTACACCTCCGCAGTATCATGAACCCTCCATTTCATTCCCAATCAGTTTGCCTCTCTGCAAATTTCCCTTCATTTCACCTACCTCATACAGAAACTCACCCATGGGGGGCCCACCCTCCACCAGTTCTCCCAGCAAATCGCGCCCTACCCAGGCCAACCATATTACATTGGGGCACCCGTTTTTGTATTTGTACACTCATCCCAAAATTATTATTTATTTATTGTGCAAACGCCTTTATTTCCTGCATTTCCATACCTTTTTGTCGTCACCTTTGGCGGCCTTCTTCCCTTTTTTGGAAACAACAACCCATGTTTCCCTTGGTTGGGGCACTACTTCTCATCTACCCTTGATGACATCGTCCATATATCCAGAGTATCCCACAGGCCAATTACCTCTGCCCTCTGAGTTTGTTCACTTTGTCCCACCTCTGGCACAACTTACCCCCTATTTTGTTGTCCCCCTGACACTCGACCTCGTTGAATGGTTGCCTCCACTTTTACCTCACATATAACCCAACCAAGGGTAGTCTTGAGTCTTCCTACATCTTGAATTCGTACATGTACCTCCTCCCATTCCTAACCTCACCTAGTAGATTTCATGAAGCCCTTTGCTTCTAGGAGTCGCATCCCCCTTTTGTCGACATCAACACAATTTTCCAGAAGGGTGACAGTATCTTGACTCTCATTACCTTTCTCATGAGAGCTCTAAGACGACACAAGGAGAACCACAATTTCTCCCTACTATCATTGTCCCCCATAACATTCGACGTCAACACTTTCTCATGTTACGCTGGGTCTTACTTTGCAACTATTGCAGTTATTTCTTATACTTGCCGAAGACCTCTGAACTTGGCTGGGCTATCAATGCCTACAGAATCCATGATACTTTTTATAGATATCATTGCCTACTGTTCAGAGTATGTTCCTCCATAGAATTTACTTCTGCCTTTATCACGACTCCCCCGAGGGTGCTACAGTTGTCTACATCAACACTTCATTCCTTTTTGAGTTACATGACATGAGCATGGGGCATGCCCGCCTCGTTTGTACACAATTTATTTTTTCAACACCTTATGGAAGGTCGAGTTCTACAAGTTCCCTTCTCCCTCCAATGGGTAACTCTTGACAACCCCACTATCGCTCTCTCTTACAAAAACACTCTCAGTAGAAGAAACATTGATGGATTGCGGCTATATGTATGCTCCCAACCTCATCCATCAAGGGGCATCTGTTATCACTGAAATTTCATCCCCAAATGGTTACAAGAATTCAACATCGTCAAACAGTTATGAGGTCACCCATGGACCAAAATTACCACAAAAGCATTTCCAAAGGGTCAAAAACTATACAACTAGCACAAAAATTAAAGGGCGCTATGAAGACACAGGGGGCGCACGCACATGCGCAAAACAAAAACGTAGAAATCACGCACATGCGCACGATGCATGACTATTTTCGCAAAAATCCGTGCACTTGAGAAACAACGCATTTATGAGAGTGGTTGGCCTCCCACCCACTTCTGGTTCAGCTTCCAAGTTGATTTGACACTCAAATATGGACTGGATTCGACTGGGTGGCTGGTCAGAGACCTAGAAATGCCCTAATTATCCTCTTTACACACTACAAACTAGTTGGACAATACCTCAAAGGAATGCTATAAAAAGGCCATGGATACACTTCATTTTTCAAGGAATTCATAGCAAAGTTATGCTGCCATTATTATCTTGAGGAACCTTTAATCCTTACCAAGAGTATACTTTCATCATTGCATTGGGAAATCCATCTCACCCCTTGAGTGGATTAGCAAAGAATTATTTCACCATTTTCATTTTCATTTCCAAAGTTGTAAGAAGAGCTTATTTGTGGGGGTCCAAGAGCCCTCCCTTGGAGGAAGAAGGGACTCATAGTCCTATTTCTTCTCGGTGTTTTCTTTCACTAATATCAGCCTTATCATTGGTGACATGGGTCTCATTGTTTCTTTTGTCCTTATGTCCCTATGCTTATTAATTTAGTTGTTGTTTTATTTCTTAGTTTATTTTTTAGTTGTTGTTTTATATTTCTTTCTCTAACACTTTTCCTTGCAGTGGTCCTGCTTAGCAAACCCAACTAAGCTTGCAAGAACCTCTATTTTTCTCACTAAGGTGAGGAAATAGGTGCAACAAGTATGATGAGCCCATTCCAATCTATTGTGATAATACAAGTGCCATCAATATCTGGAAAAACCCGGTGATGCACTCCAAGACGAAGCACATTCCAATTAAGTATCATTTTTTACAGGAGCAGGTTGCAGAAAAGAATATCAGAGTTGAGTATGTGGGCACAAAAGAACAAGTGACAGATATCTTTACAAAACCACTTCCACGGGAAGCCTTTGAATATCTTGGCCAAAGAATTGGTGTTATTTCTACTCCAAAATGAATGCTTTTTGAATTCTTTTTGAATGCTTATCTTATATGTCTTAGATTTACACGATGAATCACCGCAAGAGGACAGTTCAGTCAGGGGAGAAACCCCGGATGGAAACATACCTTTTCCATTGATGACAAAGGGGGGGAGATCTATTAGATGCAGAGGATAGAGGCATGGTTCCAGGTGGAGAAGATTTATTAGATGTAGAGGGCAGGGGCACGGTTCTAGGGGGAGCATGAGTGATATGATTGCAGTGTTACATCAGAGTGTTGTCATCAATGCTAAAGGGGGAGATTGTTGATTAAGTTTGGTTGTCATTGATTTCAACCCTTGAAGAAAGCCCCATAGCACAAAGGTTTGGGTAATGGACCCAAGATTGTTTGATGTAAATATGTCTCATTATAGTTTTTTCATGGTTGATAAGAAGTAAATATGGATGAACTCCAAAGTGGTCCCCTTATGGTGAAATCCCTCATAGGAAGATGCTTTGCAGAGTGAGAGAAACCATGGTTAATTATGGAATTATGAGATGAAGGACAATGAATTTGTACATGAAACTATCCTATATGGATAGTGATTTTCATGCCATTTCTGGTGGTATGTGGAACGTCACATAACTCCTCATAGTTAGAGAGTTATGACCATATGAAGTTGGAGAACCCATCATGATTCTTATAGAACCTGCCAACGGTCAAAGTTCTTTGCAAAATAATTTATTTTAAATGAAGAATCCCTAAAATAAGGAAAGTGTAATGCTACATGATGATATAAATAAGAGGCAAAGCTCACTCATTAAGAATACACTTGTACATTTTGTATATCTATTTTCTTGTGTAAATCTTCTTGTAAATACTTGTGGATACATCTGAAGTGGCGAACGTCTGAGGTGGCATGAAGGGTTGACGATGAAATTCTAGGATTCACAGAAAACCCTATTTTCTGAGGCATACGCGGGTTGTATGTTGATAGGGTGTGTATACATTGAAGGTATACGTGGGTTGGCTGTGTATAGGGTGAGTATGTACGTGAGCTTACTGTGTTTAGGGTGAGTACATGTTGATAAATCCATGAAAGTTGAGAAGATGAAGGTGCAGAGGTTCTAGATTATGAGATCAATCTCCCATGAAGGTCTAGAGTGATCAGATACATTAGATCCATCCATTGGTTCAAAAGGTATGTATTATTTCTATGAATAGTTGGATTTTGATGTATGCATGAGGAATGGAAATGGAGATTTAAGGATTCTCCCTAGAGAGACTAGTGGCTACATGGGATCTTCTGTATAAGTCAGATCTACAGAAATACAATGCTGGTATATTTATCATTGATACTTCTTGTTGAGGAACATCGTGTATTTCTTGGCATATGGATAAGAGTTTTTATGGTACATGGTTGAGATCTTGTATTTATAGATGTATTGAGAAATTGAATATCAGAAAGAGGTTGATGACTAAGATCATGTGAGGGATATTATACTTTTTCATGATTACACATACCTATATGGCACATGACTAGAGAGATACATACTTGCCTTGAGTAGAGGTTATGTATGAGGATGCATGCATAGGGTACAATTACAGTCTAGATACAGTGACAGGATACAGATCTATGTGAAAGAAGTTACAGAGGGTAAAAAAATTTCAAGTGAAAGGAAACCCTAGTTTCAGAAGTCATACAGGGGCTGCATAATAGATAGGGCACCTACATACATGGCCTGCATCACTACAGGTTGTGTATCTATTGTATTTTTGTATATACATGTTCAGTTCAGGTACAGTTTGATTACAGGGCAGTTGTACAGATTGGACACAGGGCAGTGGTACAGGATGATATAGTTGTACAATAGTATATCTCACAGTGACAGGTTGAAAGTGGTTCCATCATTCTACTTCTACTTCAAGGTGGTTGGATGGGGAAAGGATAGGTGGTTGTATCCACCTTCTAGTTGTAGCTGGAGAACATAGGGGGTTGTAGAGAGACAATTGGTGAGTTGGATATTCCCTCAAGTTGTATCCTGAGAAACCAGGGGGTTGGAGCCTTCAGTTCCAGCTGGAAAACAAAGGAAGTTAGTGCTTCCAATGAATGTAATTCTTCAATACATATAAGAAAAAACATTCTATGTTTTTCTCCCGATTTGGGTTTC
Source organism: Picea engelmannii (assembly GCA_009831015.1). Classification (NCBI taxonomy): domain Eukaryota; kingdom Viridiplantae; phylum Streptophyta; class Pinopsida; order Pinales; family Pinaceae; genus Picea; species Picea engelmannii. The sequence continues at coordinate 67,712 of ML805800.1, read as the reverse complement.
CACGTAAAACATTGTTGGACTGTGTATGTGTGTGATTGTTTATTTCTTATTTCTCATTATTGGATAATAATTCTACATTGATATAAAATTTGAAGAAAAAGTATTATAATTATGCTATTACGGATTCACCCCCCCTCTTAGTAATCCAACAGTGTTATCCTAGCCAAGAGAGGGAGAGTTAGACCATCCAAACTCCTTTTCTAGGAGGAAGTTGTCGACTATTGAGAAGAATTACATGACGACAGAAAGGGAAGGCTTGGAAATGGTTGATTCCTTGCATAAGTTCAGACACTACTTGTTGGGGTCCCATTTCAATATGTATAATGACCATTCTACATTGTGATACCTAATGAATAAGGCAGTGTTGGGGGGGATAATATGCAGATGGTTATTGTTTTTCGATGAGTATGAATTTGAAGTTATTGTGAAGCCAAGGAAACTGAATGCAGGACCAAACCATTTTTCGTGAATATTGATAGGAGAAGATGTAGGGAACCTAGATGATAGTTTACCAGATGCACATTTATTTTTAGTTCAAATGATACATGACTAATTTACAGAAATTGTCCAATTTTTTAGTACAAAAATCACTCCATCTAACATGATAGTAGCACAAAATAAGTAATTAGTGGTTAAAGCAGTGGATTATCATTTGATCACAAGAAACTTATATAAGTTCAACATATATGGGATACTGTGACGTCGTGTATTAGAACATGAAATACCAATGATCCTAGTGGAGGCACATGATGGAATTGCATGAGGTGATTATGCAGGAAAGGAGACATCTCAAAATATCTTATGCACAGGGATATGGTGGCCCACCCTCCATAAGGACGCTAAGGAATATTTTTTAGAGTTGTGATGTTTGTAAAAGAGTAGGAAGGTCATCGTGAAGGGACGAGATGTCTTTGAATCCACAAGTCACCTTGTAGGATTTTTAAAAATGGGCAGTGGATTGTTTTGGACCAATTAATCCATCAACGAGGAGATTAAGAGCTCGGTACATAATTACCGCGATAGACTACTTGATAAGATGGGAAGAGGAAAAACCAGTTAAATATTACAATGTAGTGACAACTATGTGGTTCTTATTTGAGAACATAGTTACAAGGTTTGGGTGTCATAAAGTACTTATGAGAGATAATGGGACTCGCGTTTTGAACAAGACAATTGCAACATTGAAAAAAGAGTTCCAGATTCATCATCGAAAGAGCACTCTGTCTCACCCTCAAGAGAATGGAATGGTGGAGGCCTTCAATAGAATACTCGAGAATGAATTGAAAAAGGTTTGTAATGTAGGTCAGAATGACTGGGACTTAATGATTCCTGTAGTGCTATGGGATTATAGAACTACATGCAAGAATTTGACAAGTCATGCACCCTTTAGATTAGCATATGGTAAGGAAGCAATCATGCCCAAGAAATTTATTGTACCGAGTCTACACATTGCTATAATGAAATACCTTACGGATTCCTGCACAATAGAAGAAAGACTATTAGAGTTATTGGTATTAGAGGAATATTGATTTGTTGCAGGATTCCATCACCAAGTACATAAGGCACATGAAAAATCATGTCATGATAGACACATCAAGCAGAAGAAGTTTCAGACAGGAGATTTATTTCTTCTCTATGAAAGTAAATTCTTACAACACCTTGGAAATATTAGGACACATTGGCTAGGACCATAAATGATCAGATATGTGACATAAGTAGGTGTTGTGCAGCTAGAAAAATAGGATGGAGAATTCATGGAAGGACTAGTAAATGGGAGTCGATTGAAACTATACAAGGACACCTATCCTTCTGCGCACTAGGTGAATTGCATAGGATATGTATCATAGAAATTATATCATAGTGTACTATAGAAATAAAAGGAGGAAAAAGAAATAAAAATATGTACCATAGAACTTATATCATAGTGTACTATAGATAGAAAAGACGGAAAAAGAAAGAAAAAGAAAGCAAAACAAGAAAAAGTAAGGAAATGGTTTAGGTAAGAAGTAGATAATTGAACAGTCCAAGCAGTTAAGGAAAATTAGGAAAATTTCACAGAAGAGAAAGAAGCAAGCAGGAGAGCGCACAGACAAATGAAGCAAGTTCACATAGAGAGACAATATCGCACAGAGAGACAATATCATGTAGAGAGAAGATATCATGCAAAACGAAGAAATTGTGTAGAGAGAAGAGATGGTGTAGATAAAATTTAAGAGCATTTAAGACAATCCATGACATGACATGCATTAAAGAGCGACCATAATGATGAAGTAGTGGCGTTGCATAACCATAAATGAAGATCAAATTGAATATTTTGATAAATTGCACAATCTAATGGATAATTCACCGAATATATAGAGTTAATGAAGCATTACGACAGATAATGAATGCAAAGTACTAGTTGATTAGATGGTAAGTTTAGGCACAGAGGGAAGCTAACAGTTGGAAATGAGGAATAAAATAAAGTGAAGGGTCAACGAGGGGAATTTAATGTGAATTATGATTCACATAGAGAGTGAATTTGCAGAGCCAATTTACAGAGACGAATTACAAAGCCAAGGTTCAGAGCCCAGTTGTACGTAGAAAATAGTTGCAGAGGAATATGGCACCACCAAAGGAAACAAAAAATTCATCTTCAGTACTGAAGAAACAACGTATTCAACAAACAACAACATCTATAGTTGAAGAAACACTGGAATCATCCTCCTCAACGTCGATTTTCCCCAAAGACTTCATACCACCGAGAATTCCATCTACAAAAATTGTCAATTTGCAGAAAGAAGTGAAGTACCCACTCATGGAGCCAAATATTCCATAGGGAGTGATTGTGGAAGGGGACATGTTAGGTTTGATTCTAGGTTTAAAATATGCCGACCACAACATCACAAAAGAGAAGAAGTTTTGTAACACCCTGTTTTCACCCAAGATTGTAATTATGCAGAAAATACATATGTAATAATATGAGGCATGTACTTGTGTTTTGATTTAATATAAACACCAAACTACTGACTGAGAGGGAACAACCTTGATAAGTATTGGTTATGATACACCAGTGAAAATTGATGATGTATAGGACTAATGGGATGGTTTAGTGAAATGAAGATGATATGAATTAGTGAAGAAAATAGGAAGCTTACACAGTAAGATTATCCATGCTTACAAACATGATGATTTCACCACCAACACACCAGAATTATGGAAGAGACCACGTGAACATTAAAGAGAATTTCATAAAGGTGGTTGGGTAGAAATGACTACTACAATTGTCCCATGTGTAGAAATAATGGCCAATTGAATGACTAACAGGAACATACCACAAAATTCCCCTTCAGATTGAGAAAGGGAAGACTACAGGTTACGTTTGCAGGATTCAACAAAGATATCTAGGAAATGGAGAAGGAATAAGGTAGTGTGGGGAGCAGGATCGATCAGATGGAAAAAAAAACATAGATGAACAAAGAAAAAAAAAGGAGCTCAGAGAGACAAGCAACAACGAGCAAAAAGAAAATTTATTGATCAAGAAAGAAAAGGATATATTTCTGGAAGAAAATAGGAAGCCTGTCCAAGTTGATGATGATCACCCTGAACATAGATGAACCAGATTATGAACTAGAGAAATAGTGGGTTGCAACTTGGTGCTTACTAGACAGAAACAGGCACTAGTAAGGGGAGGTTTCCGAGGGACTGATAAGTATATAAGGGACTCCCATGTGTAGAGGAAATATAGTTGAGAAACCACCTAATAAACCTGTAGAGACCTAGAGCTCAGTGGGAAGTGACAACTTCTGTTGTGTCAGAGGGAGAAGGAGAGTAACCTTCTCGGATCATCTTAGACTTGGAGCCCTACTGAGTCAATTTCCTTGGTGGTATCATGGTTTGGAATAGGGGTGGTATGTTGTAGGAAGTGACTCTACAACAAGGCCTAAGGTTGGGAGGAAAGGTGTCCTCTCTTAGTTAGTTAGATTGGATTATTCCTTTATCAGATAATTGTTCATCTGCATTGAATTGGCAGTGATCGAATTATTTGAATGACTTATGTGAATGATTAAGAATATAATAGTTGTGTTAGTGCATTTGAATGATTAAATCCAAGAGACTATTTGTATGCTTATTCTATGTCTTGAATGCAGTAAGACTAACCATGTAGTGATGAATGTTAATGTTTAGTTAAATCATATAAATGAATGAATACAAACTACTACCTCTTTGAACACCCCATAGGTTTCCTATGTGAAGAGTTTGCAACTCATGCGAGGCCATAACCTTCAGTTTGACAGCCGTAGAGGCTTTAGGATCATCTTGAATTCCTCGAAATTTAGAAGCCTGAGTCTTGAAGGATTGGAAAAATGGATAAGTCCTCTCAACAGACAGTTATGGCTTCCTCAACCTGGTGTTGGTCGGAAAATAAATGTCGTTGTTGATCTGAATAGATTGTTTCTATTGGTTGGTGGGTAGTCATATTCATCGTGTTGGAGAAGTCCCTCGAATGTTGTGGGAAGGACTCTAAAACAAACCCGTCGGAGTGAGGCCTTTGAGAGGAAATCTCATGACTTGTGAGAATAAACCCGATTAAAATACCCCGAAGTTAGTCTCGTGTGAACCTTAAATATGTAAGTGGAAGGGATGAAATTCCAGTCATTGATCATTACGGGTCCCACTAGTAAGTCAGAAGCATGAGATTTGATGGGGAGTCTTAATGTGAAGATGTGTGTCGATAGATGATTAAGTGGAGAGATTGAGTGTGAACCTAGTTGGCTCAACGTTGACTAATTTTGGGGCATGACTTTGATGGATTCGTAGAAATAATATGATGGACTAGAAGTGCGATTTCGATAGAGGAAATATCTCGACCATAGATAAGAAAATGGAGAGAAGGCATGACAATCATTGATTTGTCATGAACCTTGTTTAAGTTATCAGAATGAAGGATTAACTTCATGGATGACATGACTTTCCAGCGAGGTAGTTGGTGTGAGTTTAGAGTGATAGGTGTCACTTACCCATAAGTGGATGATTCGAGTGGAGTCTACTTGGAGGGAGAACCTTAGGACCCAAATCAATATAATTCATCTATCAGGAGATTGTGACTTACTCTTACAAGAGTTCACTAAGGAGAAGGTATATTCCTTGATACCCTGGTATCAGAGTAAGGAAACTGCTCAATTCGTTCTAGCTCCAAACAAATGGCATCGAAGGGAAATATTCTTAGATACCATATCCGTCAGAGGTAAATCACACAAGTACTAGTAAAGAGTTTGAGTGATAGATCTGATGGTTGTGCGTGAATCATACTCACTTGATGGTAGAATTTCATAGGCACCATGTAGGTGCATTGTAGTATTGATGATGAATGATGAATGTGCCAATGTGTCATGTGGATTCCATGTTTCAACAGTATATAGGTCAAATTCCAAGAACTTTAGAAAGGCCATAAATTTTAATCTAGGAATCAATTTCGAGCGAAATACCCATCACTAGAAATCTATTGGTGAGTAGAAGATGATGAAGCTCTAAGAGAGGGGATTGATATGATTAAGGAAAGAGGTAATTACAAATACCCCATCCATTTAAAAGGACACATAAGGGGTTCGATTATGCTACAAAGTGGTACCATAGAACAGTTCAAACCCAATGCTTGAATGGGTCACTAAGACCACTTAAGGTTGCTCAAAAGGGATTTATGTTGTCTGGAATTCCTGAGTTAGAATATTGACATGAAATGATAATGATGATTTTTGTTTCAACATGTAGGATGAATTGAATAATCTCATGGAAGTGAATGGTACAACACATTATGGATGACCTCATACACCTCAAAGATGAATAATCTGATGACCAGAGGGATAGGGAGACCCCTCCAGATTTGATGGCCACAGTGAGGGGTCTGAAGGTAGATAATGAAAGAATTATGAGGGCCCAGGTCTAACAAGAAGAGTTGAATGTATTTCTACTGCAGAGTCTATCTGAAATTCAAAAAAACCTGCAACAAGGTCCTAGCAATGTCGAGCTCTAGTAGTCGGAGAGGTTGAAAACCCATTCGGATTCCCAAAAGCATGAAATGGATCACAACGATGTAGGAAATAGTTCATCCAAAAGAAAACATCAATGCGCTAATAGAGGTGGATCAAGTGGAGGAAATTCCATAGATTCCTTCATTCATAAGACTAATCTAGCAAGACAGTCCAATAGTGGCACGAAATCTAGTATTTATAAGAAGAGAAAGAGGAAGAAATATCAAATTTTTCCAACTGAAGAATTCAAGAAGTCTAGGCTTCCTACCTTTGATGGTGAGATAAATAAAGCAGAGGAAGTTGAAGCATGCTTATTCAACTTGAAAAAGTACTTCCAAGTACATAACTACTCAGACAATACTAAGGAAAGGATTACAATGTTTAATGTGAATGGAAGGTCTTTCATTTGGTGGGAAGACCTCAAAGAAATTAAAAGGATAAAGGAAATCAATTTAACCTGGAAACTGTTTGAGAAACACTTTTGAAAGGATTACCTATTTGAAAAGTATTTTGATGATAAGATAAAGGAATTATATGAGATTAAACTTGGGAAACTTACATTGGATGCGCATGAAAAATAGTTTATGGAATTGTTGAGGTATGTTCCCTACCTTAAGGAAAAGAAGGAAAGGATCCAACACTTTTTTAGTGGGTTTCCACAATCATACCAAGACTGAATTAAGTTCGACAAACCCAAGACACTCGAAGACACCATTCAAAAGTCTAAATTTTGTTACGATGGTTCTAAGAACAAGCATGAGTCTCCATATGATTGGAAAAGAAAAGACAAGAGTGGATTCTAGAGGAAAGGATTTAAGCCTTTTCACCGCAAGAATTATGGGAAGGATGCACAGTTAGGGAAGCTAAGAAGGAGCATGCATCAACAAAATGTTTCGTCCCAAAGTAGGAATAATCTAGTGGAACAGGCAAGGGAAAGAGTAGAAGAGACCAAGAAAGCACCCTTGCAATGTTGGGGATGTGGAGAGCCACATCTATTGAGGGATTGTCCCCACATGCATGTTGAGATCAATTCATGCTTCCAAAATTTCCTTTCCCTTTCTATTTTCCCAACTTCCTTTTTCCATTTCTTTTCCCTCTTCTATACCTACCCTTGTTTACATTTTCCCTTTTTCCCTTCTTCTATCCCTTTCTAGTTACCATACTTAGTCGTATTTCAAAAAATTGACGGGTTCACAGGTTGGTAGGATTTCATTTCCATCCAATTTCCTATGACACAACTCCAACCGACCACCTTGATATATTATAATTATCCTTTTTTCCAACTTCATGGATTCGCGAGGTCGAGCATTCAATCTCTAAGTTCCACGATATCCACTTTGCACCCAAAATTTCATGATCTGCATTATGACCATCATAATTTCCGCGGGTACCGAGCCCCTAAGTATTTAATTTCTCCTACATGCAAATCTAACTGACTTCTTTTCAACACTTAGATTATATTTTATCATCCATAATTGTGGGTCATGGGTTCCAGGGTTGATGGGTTCATGAAAATCTTCATATTCAAAATTTATCTCATCCATCTCTGCCATCTTCGTGCTTTTCCCAATATGCATTAAGTGTGGTTTAATGCTAATAAATAATCATGCAGGATCTGAAAACATTGTCATTAACAACGAAGGGATCAAGGAGATTTCTCATTAAATTGCATGAAAACACTATTTTTCAAAGGTTATATTATCATCATCTCTCCGAGCTGAAAGAATACTCTCATTAACCTATGGAAACAACAACTAGACAACAGTTCTGTGGTGATACTCTAAATATATTTGGTCATGAAGACCAGAACTTTCAGTGGTCCAGAGAATATTCATATTACTCCTCTCCTCCTGCATAGAAAGATGCAATCTGGGCATCTAGAATCGATCACACATGATGTGTTCCTGATATCTTTGATTGTAAAGAAATTGTTACATGGTGTGTGGAGTAGTACGTTCCAAGCCATAGAAATATATAACTCCAAGGTCATTCTCTGATTTCCCTTTCACTGCAAGTATTTCACAAGATGTTGAAGCTCCCAAAGATGACGCTTACTTTCAAAGGAGAAGACTGTAGAGATTTCTTGAAGAGACATAACAATTTCCTTGATCTCTTTCTTGAATATTTGGAGAATCTTGTGTCTATTAAAGAAGGCATAACCAAGATCCAGGTCAACTCTTTTAAAAACCCCTTTCGAGAAATCGCATGGTTGTTTACCAGGTTGTCAGGTCAGGAAATCATTGCTACCATTTCTCGCATGATTCTGTGTATTTTATATTTTACAGTAAAATGTCATGCCATATTTGACCAAGGAAGATTGATTTCTATCAAAATCTCATCCCAGTTAATGCACTACAATAATGATAAAAAATTCTTTATGGAATCCTATCTGATATTCTCTATAGTGTACTGTTTTCAATTCCCAAAATTGACCATAAGTAAGAGGGTGAATCATGAAATAGATCCAATTATCTTATTGTATCATGCATCATGGAGACATCAAACCCATTTGTATTTTTATGAAGTCTATAATGATTTTGTCTCAGTCTTCAAGAGGTTGTTTTTGGGAGAGGATACTTCAAGGATATCTCACCAGGCCAAAAAAAATTTAGAGAAAAAAATAACAATAGAACAAATGGAAAATCACAATGTCATAAGGATCTTATGTTCCAAAGAAAATCCTTCTTTTCTCCTGTATCATGTATCTAACAAATTATTCATTACAAAGGTGGCAAGGAAATACAACTTATGGTTACATTTTTTCCATGAAAAAAGGAAAAACATTTCCATCCCCTTGTCGTGGAAGATTGGAGATTTAATATTCAGAAACATAAATAAAATTGATGAGTTTGAAAATCACTTCAACAATGTAAATTTAAAGTATGTTGATAGGATAAAGGGGTTTGATCCTAAACAAATATTTTTTGAACATATGTTGGCAACATGATTCAGTAACGTGTTCATCAATACTATCTTGAATGAAGAAGAAGATAACACTCAAAATGATCTGGTACACTATGTTGGTTACGCAGAAACATTACTCAGTATTAACGAGCTTTATAAGCAAAAAGGAAAGGGTCCCAGTGAAAGGAGCACCTTGTCTCCAGTTGTTACTCCCAAAACTACCACATCCTGAAGAAATATTCCAATGACTCACCCAATTAGGAAGATTGCCAACAATAGTTGGAGCAGTGGAGGAGAGAAGAATCCCCCCTTGGAAAAACTGAGAGCTCACATAAGCTCCCTGTGAGAAAAAAGAGGAAGAATTTAGTGCAAGATGAACAAGACAATATTATAGAAAACGACATCAACAGTTCTTCTCTAGAATACATGGAGCTCGAGGTAGATATTGAGAAAATGTTTCCCACAATTGATCAACTGAGAAATATGGCCCAAAAAAATTCACCATTAGAGATCGTTGCAAATGAGACCTTCAGTGAAGAAGAGTCATTTACTTTCCAAAGTGTTGTTTTTGATAAGGAATATAAAATATTGATTATAGAAAGAGGTGATCATAAAAATAAGAAGGGGAAATCTCGCTCAGAGGTTGACCTGAAAGACATGCGGTTGTACCAATTGTTGGATTACTGAGAGAGGGGTGAATCAGTAATAGAGAAATATAATCCTTTTTAACCACAAAATGCAAGTGTTATATCAATGTAGCATTATAATCCAATAGTTGTAGAGTAAATAAACAATGAACAAATGAGCAATCATACACATACACATTACATGAGTGTTTATACATGGAAACCCAAAGCGGGAGAAAACCATGGAATGATTTTTCTTATATTTATTTAAGAATTACATTCATTGGAAGCACCAATTTCCTTTATTTTCTAGCTGCAATTGGAAGGATGATTCAAATCCCTAGTTTCTTAGGATATAACCTGAGGGAAGCTCCAATCCCCAATTCTATGGCTACAACCAGAGGGAGGCTACAACCCCCTACGTTCTTCGGATACAACTAGAAAGTGGCTACAACCACATGTCCTTGCCCCATCCAACCACCCTGAAATATAAGTAGAATGATGGAACCACTGTCACACTATGACCATGAGATATACTATTGTAAGCCTGTACCAATCAACCTGCACCAAACAAACTATACCAATAACCTGAAATCAACATGTACCATAAACAAGTGCATCAACCATACACCAAATTGTACCTCAACCAATACCATAAACAAATGCATGAACCATGCACCAACCTATACCTCAACCTATACCATCAACGAGTGCATCAACCATGCACCAAATATGTACCAATCATGCATCAAATACACATAAACTATGACTCATCAATATGTACCAACATCATCAACTATACACCTCATGTATGTGCCAACTCATCCACTTCTTGTATCAACCATGTACCTCAACCAAAAGCCCTCATAAATTTCATCATCCAAATATGATTTGTAACACTGTAATAGACCTGTTGTATATGATCACATACCTCCAAACCTTCCTTAACTTTAACAACAAGAGACTGGCATTTTCATCAAACTTTACCTTAGTCTCACATGACTAATTTTGGACTAGTCAACAACCCTAACTTGAAATACTCATAACAATGTACCTGTAATGAATAAATATATGAAAATAGTACACAATGTTATTCACTATCTTTTATGCAATTCCTACAAGTTTCACTACTTGGAACCTCTCAGAAAAGAATTTATAGCAAAAATGGCATACCTTGTTGAATTTTGTCTTATTCTAGAAAGAGAACTTGTAGGGTGTGCCCCGCATGGAATATTTGTTGTATGGATATGAAAATGGTACACAAAATACTACAGACTTTAATGTAACCAATGCATTTGGTCTTACTTAATTTGGATATGTTCTGAAGAAGTTATCACATTTGTACCTGAAACACCCGTTTTAGACTAGTTTCGGGACTAGCCACAAACCCTATTTTCCATGGAGTATAACACCAAAAATACAATGACCCACAAGCTGAATTTTTTATCAAAACTACTTGGATATGTTTCTTTAATGGCCTCCATATTTCCTGATTTGAATCATTCTAGAAAAAACGTTATTGTGAAAATGGTGAGATGACCTGTAAATAACATACCTTAGAAAGCATCATCAAAAGAGTTTATCCTCCCTAGAATGTTGGCCTTGTTTACTTCACCTTCCCCCTGAAATTAGCCTTATATATCCTTTGGTTACCTCAGTAACTTGTAGATATTCAATATTCTCAAGTGTAATTAAATGAGAGACCCTTGCCTCTTATTTACACTTTTATGTAGCTTCTTCAAGGGGTTAACTTCTAACCATCTTAAACCACTTTCCTTATTTTAGGGCTAGCCCACTTCTAACCACTTGTCCACTTAGTAATTTCTCCATTAACTTTATTATCTAAATAATTTATTTTGTATCCACTTTGAATTATATTACACGCATCACTTCACTTTATTATTTAAATAATTTCTTCTTTGCAACCACTTTGACTAGTTTTACCTTTTGGGGCTTCTAGATGATTCATGAGGGTTCTCCAACTTCACATGGCCATAACTCTATAAACGTGAGGAGTTATGTGAATTTCCACATACCATCGGAAATGGCATAACGTGTACTATACATATAGAATAGTCTTACCTTAAAATATATTAAAACGCATACAATTATACATCAAACAAACTTGGGTCCATTACCCAAACCTTTGTGTTACCGGAATTTTCTACCAGACTTTCTTCAAGGGTTGACATCAATGAAAACCAACCCAAATAATCAATAATATCCCCATTTGGAATTGAGGCAACACTCTGATGAAATATTGAAGTCATATCACTCATGCTCCCCCTGTGACCATCACTCCCCCTAGAACCATGCATTTGTGCTCTTTCTACAATCATTTACCTTTGCATCTGATAAATCTCTCCCCCTTTGTCATCGATGGCAAAGGTATGTTTCCATCTGGGGTTGCTCCCCCTAACTGAACTCTTCCTGAAACTGGTCTCCCAACCTAAACTGTTCTCTTTATGGTGTTCCCTTGTGTAAATCTAAGACATATAAGATAAGCATTCAAAAGCATTCATTTTTGACTAGAAATTACTTTGAGTCTCTAGAGAAGATACTCAAAAGCTTCCCTTGGAAGCGGTTTTGTAAATATGTATTCCACTTTTTCTTTTGTGCCCACATATTCAAATCTGATGTTATTCTCTAAAACTTGTTCCCGTAGAAAGTGATACTTTATTGGAATGTTCTTCATCTTGGAGTGCATCACCAGGTTCTTTGAGATATTGATGGCGCTTGTATTTCAAAATAGATTTCAATGGGCTCATCATACTCAACCTATATATAAATCAAGGTTTGTTTCATCCATAGAACCTGTGTACAATATCTTGTTGCTGCAGTATACTCTACTTCGACTATAGATAAGGATACTGATGATTTTTTATTTCTTAGAAAAGATACTAAACACTCACCCAAGTAGAACGTTGCTCCACTAGTGCTTCGTCAGTCATCAATGCAACCTTCCCAATCTGCATCTGTGTAGGAAATAAGTAATAGATCCTTTCCTTTTGGATACCATAATCTAAATTCTTTTGTTCCTTTGAGATCTCTGAAAATCCTTTTCACTTCTAACACATGTGATTCCTTTGGTGCTGCTTGAAATCGTGCCACCTGTTGAACTGCCTGCATTACATCTGGTCTGGATGTTGTCACATATAGTAAGCTACCAATCATTGACCTATATTCCCTATGGTCTGTAGACTTTAAATCATCATATTTTCTCAACTTGCAACTGGTTTGCATAGGAGTGGTAACTGTTTTGCAATATTCCATTATGAACTTCTTTAGCATTTCTCTGATATACTTAGTTTGAGAAATAAAAATTACTTGGTTACTTTGACATATTTGAAGACCCAGAAAGAAGGATAGTTCTACAAGTAATGAAATTTCACATTCATTCTGCATATCCTTTGCAAATTTATGGCTTAACTTATCATCATTACTTCCAAAAATAACATCATCAAAATAAAATTCAATTAATAAAATACTATCTTGAGTTACCTTGATGTAGAGGTTGTTGTTTGCACTTCCTTTTCTGAACCCTGCCTGCTGTAGATATTTATCCAATCTAGAGTACCATGCTCTAGGAGCCTATTTTAGTGTAATTTCCCCCACCTCTTAATAAATAGGTATGGAGAGACTTAGTGGTCTAGTTGTCATCCCCACTAGACCATAGTCTCATGCAACATGGGGAAAAAGTCAGCTAACTCAATGTTATAATTTGAAGTGGACTTAAAAAGGTAAAACGTAACTCACTGGAGGAATAGAGCGCTTGAGGTTGAGTTAGGAGTTGAACCTTAGGGTTAACTTAACTCAAAGGTAAATAGAAAGAGGTATAAAGGAAATCCTATGGAACACCTATCATATCATCTTGGATCATATTGCATTTGGTTATTGGGCTCTTGAGCACACAGTTTTGAGGGTTTTGAGAATACAAACCCTAGAGAAAAACTCAGTCGTGAAAGATTCTACTCACCTTTTTATAGGCTTGGTCTTGGGGGTGAAACACTCCACCCACACCATTCTATAGTATTCACAGGTACCATCATCTATTCGGGAGGGCAGCAGGTCGCACCCTTGAGGGTTTTCCATTAGGGGCACATCATCCCTTGGAGAGGAGTTCGATCCAACTTATTGATAGGGTCTATTGACATTCTGGCACCTGGGTATTACTTGGAGGGCCTTGTTCATCATATTTGGAGGATTTTGGGAGGGTTACTCTTGCTAGATTATTATCTGAAGCTTTGGTACATTTTTAAGAGAACGAGGGCGCAACTGTGATTCAGATCTGTTCAGTTTGGAGGGGTTATACCTCAAATCTAACCCTGAGACTTCTCCCAGTAGCTTGTGGTGGCCCGATCCATATTTTTATAGATTTTTAGGGTATTTGAATACTTTCTCCATCAAGACCGAAATATTGAGCTTGACAGCCTTAAAGAGGGTGCAACCTTGATTAGGGTTTCAACAATTCGGAGGCGTAGACCTTGGCATCTTGACTTGATACTTCAGGGAGGGATTCTATTTTCCCTTATCTATATTTCTGTGGATTTTGGTACTATTTGTAGATCTCCTTCAGCTGGGCCAAAATATTGGTCTTCTTATCTCTTCAGAAGGACGTTCCATCAACTAGGGGGGTTTGGACTTGACCCTGGTTCCTCTTGCATTGACCTTCATTATATATCCAGCCCCTCGAGGCTTGAATTGTCTTATCAGGAGCATTTTTTAGCAGCTCATATATTATCTCTTGGAGCCATCTGATGTTATTCTAGATTTGCATCCACTTTGTATCAAGTTCTTTCTCTTCATAATAATAAAGGTTAGATCTGTGCTATTTAGTTCCATATCTTGTGTACTGGTTAGATCTTGTATTTTCATTGAGTATATATTTAGATCTGTGCTTAATAATGGAATATAACCCTAAGTTCATAACTTGAGAGGCCAACCTGCAAACACACACAAACAAGCAAGTAAAGAAGTGGTTAGTTAGTGTTCCAAGAGAAAAAATTGGCTTGGGAACATTACAACGGTATCAGAGCTCTGATCCTCCCATCCCGTGAGGATTAGTGCATGCAGAAATTTAGTGGCATTTATATGGGCAGAAGGAGGAAACAGACAGAGGAAGAAGAGGACAAAATGGAAGGATCAGGTGAGGACCGTGAGTCACAAACACTAGCAGGGGTTTCTAAGGAATTGCAGCATTCCATACGGGTATCACAGAGTGACCCTGTAAATCACCTACAGGAGAACCAGGAGGCAACCCATAGGGGACATGTCGAAATATCAACAAACTTGAGAAAGGTAGATGAAAACCAAACGAAGATAGCAAAAATCTTGTTGGAGATGACTCATAAGGGGAAAGGCCCAAAATCTTATGCCAATAAGGAAACTAGTGGATCTCATGGAGGGAAAAAATATCAATAGGAACATGTTCTCTATCATCATTCAGAGGGAAGACATGGAGGAGGAGCACCACAGGAACAAATAGGTAGCATGACCTCAGTGTGCCAAAGAGTACAACTCACTAAGCCTACCAATTTAGAGGAAGATCACCTTAGATCAGTTCTGTGGATTAAAATTCAGAAGCAAGCCCAGGTCGTACCACAGGAACAACTATGAGCTTGAGTGCAGGGCTGGGAAGATGGAGATCCCCTGCTTTGATGGTTCAGCCAAGATGACTGCACAGGCATGGGTACAAAATCTAGACACTTACCTGCAGCTTAACCCTATGAGAGAGATGGATTCCATCAAGTTTTCCACCATGTACTTGTATGGAAAATATCATGACTGGTGGTACCATGGGTTGACCACACTTGGCCACAATTAGATAGTGACATACACAGAGTTTACTCATAGGCGCATTGACAGGTTTGACCAAGGGGATCTAGAACTACATTTCAAGGAAATCACACAACTCAGACAGATAGGAGCACCAGAGGTGTATATTGAGGAGTTTCATAGGCTAGCAGTCATGGTACAGGATGTGTCATAGTCTAGACTCATGATGCTCTTCATAGAGGGTTTGATGGAACCCTTAAAGGGTTGGGTTAAGGATTTTAAGCTTACCATCTTACATGATTCTATATGGAGGATGAGAGATCTAGTCCCATATGTAAAACTAAAATTTGTTCCTAAAACACCTCTAAACACTAGAGGGAGAGACCAAAGACCTCCAATAAATCCAAGAGGAAGAGACCCAAGAGGGTTCGACAGGGGAAAAGATAGGATGGATGAGAACACTAGAATATAACTAAGAAGAAAACAACTATGCTACACATGCAAAGAGTCGTGGAACCCATCCCACAAATGTATGGGTCATGGCCATGTTCATTACATTGAGGTGACATATGATAATGAAGAGGATGAGTATTTTGACCACATCTAGAACATAGAGGCAGAAACCACTGAAAATATAGAAGAGGAGGCTACAGTTCATGACAGTGCAACATAGGAGAGGGATACATTGACATCCATCAGTGGGGTACCAAATTACAACACCATTAGGATGAGAGGAGTATTGTAGGGGAAAAAGGTGTCGGTTCTCATTGATGGGGGTGCTTCTCACAACTTCATTGACTCAACATTGCTGCAGAGGAGGCACATACCCATAGTTGATTTTGAAGTATTCAAGGTGGAGGTGGCAGGAGGAAGCACCATGCCTTGTAACAAGTACATTCCAGGGATGAAGCTCACACTGGGTAAGCATGATTTAGCATAGGAATTTTATGTGATGGACCTCCCAGATACAAATATAATCCTTGGAGTACAGTGTCTCGGTACATTGGGGCCTATCACCACCAACTACAAGAACATGGAGATGTCTTTCACAAAGGAGAGTGGAAGAAAGGTAGTCCTTAGAGGCATGACAGGCAATAAATCCAGGGTAGTCACAATAAAGCATATGGAGACCATTTTCAGGAGAGAGGAGATTGTATATGATACTGAGTGAAATATTTTAGCATGTGTGGAAAAAAAGGGGAAGGTTCACTATGCACCAGAGATCTAGAGGATCATTGACAAACACAGTAATGTGTTTGGACCCATTCCACCAGGAGTGCCACCAGATAGGGGATTTGAGCATATCATTGAGTTCGAAGAGGTGGCAAAGCCAATCATCACCATGCCCTACAGACACCCAAATAAGTACAAGGATGATATAAATAAGGCCATCAAATAACTCTTAGACATGGGTCACATTAGACCAAGTTCCAGTCCTTTTGCCTCTTCAATGGTACTGGTCAAGAAGAAGGATGGAACTATGCGCATGTGCATTGATTTCAGGGCACTAAACAAGAAGACTATCAAAAATAGGTATCCTATTTCAAGGATTGATGAGCTATTGGATGAGCTCCAGGGGATTGTTTACTTCACAAAGATTGACTTGAGCTCTAGTTATCATCAGATCAAAATGAGGGAGGAGGACATTCACAAAACTGCCTTCAAGTGTCACTATGGCCACTATGAATTCTTAGTGATGCCATTTGGATTAACCAATGCACCCGCCACATTTCATTCATGTATGAACCATGTATTCAACAAGAAATTGAGGAACCATCTTCTTGTGTTTATTGATGACATCTTGATCTATTGAAATACTTGGGAGGAGCATGTGGAACAGATTTTAACTATCATGGAGGACCAATCCTTGGATGACAAGGAGTCCAAATGTGAATTTGGGATGACAGAGGTCCTCTACTTGGGACACATCATTGGAGTTAAAGGGTTACATGTACACCAAGATAAGATTCAAGCGATACTTGACTGGCCCACACCCAAGACTCTTACAAATTTTTAGGGATTTCTCAGTATTTGCAACTAGTACATGAGATTTGTCAAAGGGTTCTCACAACTTTGTGCACCTTTGACCAATTTGACTAAGAATGGATATTTCAGGTGGAGTGAAGAGGCATAGTCTACTTTCGACAAGATGAAAAAGGTAATGAGCACATGCCCAGTTTTAGCCTTACCAGATTTTGGCCAACCCTTCATCTTAGAGTGTAATGCATCCAGGGAGGGCATTGGGGCCGTACTGATGTAGAATAGGCATCCCCTTTCTTATGAGAACTGAAAGTTGAGGAGCCCTGATCTCCTTTACACTATCTATGAAAAGGAAATTCTATCTATCATGCACGCCTTGGCCAAATTCAGGCAATAATTGGTAGGGTCAATATTTGTAGTGAGATTAGACCACAACAACCTTAAGTACTTCTTGGAATAGAAGGACTTGAATGAGAGACAAAAGAAGTGGGTCAGTAAGATACAAGCCTATGCCTTTGACATTGAATTTGTCAAAGGGAAGAATAATGTAGTTGCCGATGCATTGTCTATACGGACATAAGTTTATGCCATGACTGATATCTCAATTGATTGGAAGGCCCACCTCTTGGTGGAATATTCCAAAAATTAGTTCACTTGTCAGTTGATGGATGGGAAAATACAGGATGATAACTTTAGAGTCATAGATGACATCATATACTACAAGGGCCTAATTTTCTTGGTTCCTGAGTCAGCCTTCAAGGCCAAGATACTACGGGCATGTCATGATTCATCGATGGTAGGGAACCAAGGGATTGGAAAAACATACAGGCAGGTAAGGGAAAAATTTTCATGGAAGGGCCTCAAATAAGATGTGATGAGTCACATCAAGGAGTGTACTCATTTGCTAGGTATCTTTGGTTACCTTGCATTTTGGCCTTCTTTTCTTCACCTTCCCTCAGCAATTCAGCTTAGATATCTTTGGTTACCTCAGACACCTATAGATATTCAATATGCTCAAGTGTGATTAAAATGAGAGATCCTTGCCTCTTATTTATACTCTCCAAGTAGCTTCCTTAAAAACATCTTCTAGGTCACTTGGCCCCACTTTCCTTATTTTAGGG
>ML805800.1:0-25373 GCA_009831015.1 Picea engelmannii | reverse complement strand
ATACAACTACTATAGTTACATTTCAATATATGTACATATATATAGTGTGTTTAGTAATTAGTTAGTTATTTCTCTCTTTTATTCGTTTCTTTTAGGATTCTTAGATTGGCTAACGGAGCCATTAAACCCATCAGAACGAGTTATCCCAAACGGCTTGGGTTATTTAGACAACCCCGGACCAGACTCGCTCTTCCAGTTGACGGATGGTCAATTTTACCTGTCAATAGGTACCCTAGTACATTCCAACGAATGTGAATGGATGAGCTGGAGTTGAACATCCATGGAATCATCCGATCAAAGGTTAGTGATGTAAACCCACTGTTGGATGTGAGGAGGCCTACCATTGAGGCATGCAGGTCCCAAAGCACTAGCTGGTTTCTAAGTCTAGTTCCTGGATAATGTGTTGAATTCGACAGGAGTAGACTCGTCGAAGGAGGGCCTTGATGCATCCCCCATCAACGACATGAAACAAACATAGAGATATAATTGGTAGATCAAATGAACATGGACATACACGGGTATTGAGACAAGATATTTGTGATGGCTAACTCTCAAGGCGGATACTTCCCTTGAACACTGAGGCACAATAGCAGAAACATGACATGGACCAAAACTTGATGATGCAGTGGATGTTGTGACTTACGTCAAGTGACCCAAAGGAGTGAAAGAAACTCAAAGGATTGGCTCAGTGCAGAGGTTCAGCAGATTAAAATGCATGCAAAAGACAAAGTGCCATGTTCAAGGGCGACTCTAAGAATTACTTGGTAATGTTCTCAAGAGACTGCTTGGCTTGCTTCTTTCAAATTTTCCCCCATCCAGATAGACGAGTACCTCTTTTTAATTTAATGAGCTCGAGGAGGGTAACACATGCTCGATATAACTCACCTTCGGTAAGTTCCTCTTCCTTTGTTTAACGAACTGGAAGAAGTAAGGGTTCGGTCCCGTACATGCCTGTCGATGTTTGTTTTAGCGAGTCCAAAGACAGAAAACTTGAAGGTTTTTCATGATTATAGAGTCTGGAAAAACACTTAAAAAAGAACTCTCTCAGTTCCTTTTTCATACAGTTAGTCTCACGAGGCCGAAAAAGAGATAAACTACCACTCGAAAGACGCCCTTTCAAACCTTTTAACGAGTGTGAAAGGAAGCAAGATCACTCGATGATCTTTTCATATTTAGAGAGTCTGAAAACAGTTTAAAGGTGACTCCAGGTGGTTCCTTTTTTGTGTGTCCATACAGGTCCGAAAAAGAGATAAATGTCTACCCGGTGCGCTCTTATATTCTCAAGCTTGAGAACGAACTAAGACTATGCTCGTGGATGTGACAAGGTAAACAAATGATCAGAACTGCTTTGAAACCTGTAGTGTCAAAACGGCAATCCAAAGGTTTAGTGAGGCTATCATATTGCCAAAGAAACCCACAAATAACTATACCTTATAAAAAATGGAAATTTATAAATAGTAATACAAGAAAAAACTTCATTTACCATTTCATTTTGCATAAGGATTTATAGCAGTGGAGATTCTCATTTTGGAAGTGGATCTTGTTTTGCTTGATATCGGAGCTACGATTGACCATTTCTCTCACCGTTTGGACCAAGTAGATATTCATCTCCCCTTCTTTCAATTACATGGTTCAATATTTGTTTTCATAGCAATATTTAAATTAAAAAACGAAGCCCTAGGTCGCTCCAAAAAAGATCAAATCGGCCTCTATTGAAAACGATGGGAAAAAGACATTCTTTTACAAAAACGCTTCTAGAGGGTGATAGCATAGATGCCAATGCCTTGATACTTAAGTAGATAGGTCGTTTTTGTTAAAGAATCCATAAGAAACTCAAAAAATATGCCCATGCAGCCATTATGAAAATCATTTTAATTTAAAACATTTTATTGCTGCGTGATGATTATTGAGTGATAAAAAGAGGGCGTGGTCCTTTTTGAATAGTATGGGCAATGGATTTCAAGTTTTTAAATTGCTTAAGAAATTGCCGAAAAATTGAAAAATGAAATTCTTTGTTTTTTTTGTTTGTAGCTGATTTCGGAAACGACCATGATCGAGTGGAAGGATCGGGAGCATGAGCTCGATGATTTGGTTGCTTTGTGGAGTCCTTGTATGCAGGCCACGTTGAGAGATTGTGGCTTGCTGAAATTCTTCAAGCTACAAAAGATGAAGAAAGAAATCCTTCTTCTTGAACACATAATCAGCTTGTGGGATGTTGCAGAGAAGGGGTTTCAGATCGGAACACATCTTCTCACCGTCGAGTTGGAAGATGTGTATTTCTTGACTGGGCTCTCAAAAAGAGGGGTTCCTATAGCTTTTTCCTAACAGAGGGCACTTCCTGAGCAAGTGGGTGTGTATCTGGCACGTCATTGTGTCCCAGGAGCAAGACTGGTGGGAGGTAGAATCCCAATCAAGGATATCAGAGATTTACCCCTTCGGTCTATTTTTTTCTCCATCACGAGTGTGACGGGAAGCACTAGTGTACATATGGCATCGAGATCACAGGCAGCTTATGGAGTACAATGTTTGGAGCCAACATTGTTTAACTGGAGCGCAGGGTTTCTTCGGAATGTGAAGGAATAGGTTTTGCGGCATAGGATGGGGCAGAAACAATTCAGATATGGTTTGTTCTTGGTCTCATTATTCTTAGATCGCATCCCCCAGATGAAGCCTCAGATTTCATTGGCGGTATGACCAGTGGGAGAACCACGGATGGAACGGTGGACTAGTCTGTCTCCGAGACTAGCGGCAGAGTCAGAGTTTCATTTGACTGGTGACTTCTTCGCTTGGCTGAGATGCCAATATCTTTGGATAGAAGACTTCCCATATGCCGATGTGGAATTTAGTGGGAGCATGGATTTGATTCTACCAGCGGGGGAATATTGGGATGCGTCAGGTGAGAGACTAAGCAACACCTTGTCTAGTTTTTTGTTTTAAGTTTTTTTTTTTAACGTATGTATATATATTTTTTTTAGGTATGTAAAAGAGTTTTTAATGGATGTATTTTTTCCAACATGCAGACAAGGGAGCAGTGTGTCCAGCTAAGATACCAGTACCGGGACATCGCGGGGGTGCTCCGATTGTAGTATATCCATGGGCACCAGTGATAGGTCTCCGGGAGGTTGAAAGAAACCTTCAAGGCCTCACGATGGGCATTCCTCCTCTACGAAGGAGAGAAGTTCCTTTACATCTACAGAGACACACTGTGGGGGTGCCAGAAAATGTTAATTCTCTACTGAGACACGTAGTGCACGCAGTGATATGTTACTCTCAACACAATGCAGTGCAGAGAGATTAGAGTCTCTCTGGTGATATTTTGTATGACTTGTCAGACGATGTTGTATGGGTGTAAAGACCCAAAATTTTGCTCTTCCAAATACTTTTTTGATGTAATCAAAACATTTTTAGTCACGTTATGTATATATATACAGTTCTGAGTTTTTACAGTGCCAAAAATTTTGTACATGATGATGCCTTTAATGTGATGTGTTTTAATTTACATGTGATGTACAATTTGTTTTTCTTCACGAAACCTTATCTATGGGCGAGATACCGATCCATGATGTAATTAGCTAACGAATCTGAAACATTGTTGAGTTCTCTTGGAATATGTCTGTATTCAATGTAATCAAATATTCGTTCAAGATGATGAACTTGTAGGTGGAGACGTAGTAGGATAGGATTACGAATAGCGTAGATACGGTTGAGTTGATAGACCATGAGTTGGGAGTCTAGGTTAACAATGATACGAGAGATACCTAGGGAGGAGGCTTGGGTCAAAACTCTGATGACAGCATGATATTCTGCCATGTTATTAGTCATTGGTCCTAAGCAAATACCTCCTGAACTCACCACCTCGTCAAATTGGTAAATGACCCATGTTACCGAAGCAATGTTCTGATTGTGTCGACTAGCACCATCCGCAAACTCGACAAAGATAGGAAAGGAAGACTTCATCTGCGCATGAAAACACAAGGCACAGTTATGAGTGGCAAAGCTAAAGAATCGAGCACGCGAAAGAAATAGACACACCAAAATAAAATACAATAATGTACAAAGTACACATGCTAGATGATCTAAGCATAGTACTTTTTAAGGTAAAGCCCGTTCTGGGGCTCTCCTAGGGAAATTCCATCATAATCGACTAACTCGTAGGCACCTCTGTGTAGAACACGTTTCACAATGTAAGGGCCATGCCACAGAGGTTCTAACTTACCTGTCCCTAGTTTTTCATGATCTTGGTCATATATGAGGACTAAGTCTCCTTTTGCAAAATTCCAAGGATGAACAGATTTTTCGTATTGATTTTTTATCCGTTTCTGATGTGCCTTGTTAATGAGAGCGACATCACGACGTGTTTCGTCCAGTTTGGTCAGATATAAGAAACGTTCTTCTTCGGCAGAAGTATGGGGTAGGAGTTCTACTTTAAGTTTCAGAGATAGAATCTCACACTCGATTGGTAAAACGGCTTCAATGCCATACACTAACTGGAAAGGAGTGAACCCAGTTGCAGTTTTCATGGAAGTACGGTAAGTCCAGAAAGCGGAGAAAAGTTGTAGATGCCAGGATGTCTTATTTTCCCCTACCATGCATTGAATCATGGTTTTGAGGACCTTGTTGATGACTTCAACTTGTCCATTGGCCTGAGGATAGTATGGGGATGAGTTTTCATGGCGAAAACCCAACTTGGCATGCAATTCGCTCATCATCTGGTTCTTAAAGTGTGAACCGTGATCGGTGACAATGGTGCGTGGTACACCAAAACGAGTTATGATGTGGTTAAAAACAAAAAGAGTTGCAGGATGACCATCATTCAGAAAGGTAGGCATAGCCTTAGCCCATTTGGTATAGTAGTCGTCGGCGACGATTATATAACCGTGCCCCCCGACAGAGGTAGGATTACATTGCATAAAATCGATACCCCACTTGGCGAAGGGGCCAATGGCGATAATGGGGTGCAGCGTAGTAGGGTGGGTGCGTGCCTTGTTATTAAAAACTTGGCAGGGTGGGCATTTTTTGACTGCCTCAATACAATCTTTGAAAATCAAGGGCCAAAAATAGTCGGCACATAGAATTTTTTGGGCTATGGCCATCCCACAAAGGTGACCGCCATAGGCTCCAAGGTGATAGTCGTTTAGAACGCATCCAGCCTCTGGATGAATCAAACATTGTCGAAGGATAGTATCAATACCACGGCGATACAAGATGTCACCGACGATAAGGTAATGACGAGAATGGTGGCGAATATGTTGACGCTCTTCATGGGGAGTGTTAGGCTGAAAGCGTTGGGTTTGGAGATAAAGGAGGATGTCACCATACCAAGGATCAGAGGTGTTGATGAAGAAAAGATTTTCATCAAGGAGAGAATCTCTAGGTTCGATATCTTCATCAGCATGGGGGAGATCACAGATAAGCTCCGCAAACACCAGGGACTTTTTGGCTTTGGACTTTGCAAATTCAAGATCGAATTCCTGAAGGATGACGATCCATTTAGAGTATTTGTCCCTGAGCACTTGACATGTCAAGACATGGTACATGGGGTTTGAGTCCGCAATCATAGTGGTGGTGTGTAGTAGGATGTAATGGAGAAATCTCTAGACAACAATGACGATTGCCAGAGCCAGTTTCTCTACATGTGAATATCAGAGTTCGGGTCCAGATAGACTCTTGCTCAGGTAATAGATCACATGTTCCTCACCATTGGGGTCCTCCTGAACTAACACCATTGCAATAGTGGAAGTAGAGGCAGCTAATTAAAGGATGTAGTCCTTTGTATACTCTGGAGGGTGCAACAAAGGTGCGTGGTTCAAGGCATTCTTGAGAGCGTCAAATGATCATTGAGCGATGTCATCCCAGATGAAAGGGATGTTTTTCTATAACAATCGCATGAATCCTTTAGTTATCTCAACGTAGTTACAAATGAAACGGCGGAGGAAGTTTTCTTTTCCTTGCAAACTTTGGATTTGGGTCAAACTAGTAGGTGGGGGTAAGGCCAAAATAGCCTTAATCTTTAAGGGATCCACCCGAATCTCGTATTTAGAGACAACAAAACCGAGGAGTCGGCCAGATTTGACAACAAAAATACACTTATGTGGGTTCAAGCGGATACAGTAAACCCAACATTGAAGAAAAATAGTCTGTAAGTGATCAATGTGATCTAATCGATTTGATGAGTGGGCAGGTAAGTCGTCGAGGTAAGGTTCTGCAATATGCTTGATATCGTGGAAAGCGTATGACATGGCCCGCTGGAAAGTAGCACCAGCATTTTTGAGACCGAAAGGTAGCTTTCAATAGGTGAAATTTCCCCATGGGCAGATAAAGGCTGTCATATGTTGATCAACAGGTAAAATTTCAATCTGGTTATACTCGGAGAAACCATCCATGAAAGAGAAGATTACGCTCCCAGCGCAATTATCAATGATCTGGTCGATGAAGGGCATGGGGTAGTTTTCCTTTGGACAAGCCTTATTGAGATCTTGATAGTCAACACAGACACGGATGGTCCCCTATTTTTTGGCAACCGGAACAAGGTTGGAGACCCATTCTGTCAAAGGGACAGGATAGATAAAGCCAGATTTTAAAAGTTTCTCAACTTCTGCCTTTATAGCCACGATTTTCTTTGGATGAACCGAGCGGAGTTTTTGTCGAAAAGGTTTCACATCTGAGTAATTCTTGATTTTATGCACGATGATCGAAGGGTTGATCCCTGGCATTTCCTCGTAGATCCAAGCCAAGACATCGCAGAATTATTTAAACAGAGTGGTGTAAGATACCACTTCTTCGGGTCTGCAATTAGCACCAAGGTTAATGTTTTCCACAACGCCCTCTTTGATCGAAATATCAATAACGATCATAGCAGATATATTACCCATATTCCCCTCAGAAAGAGTGTCTTGTGTGAGGATGGGAGATTGTGGAGAATTGGTAACATCAGGAGGGAAGACAGAGTGTATGTCTTGGTGAATTTCTTCCATAGGCAGAAGAAAAGAGGATCAATGATGGTTATCATCCCAAGGTACATAGTCAATACTAAGCATTTCCATTATAGATTTGTCGGAAGGGAAAATTTGGTAAATGTAATCGATTACAAATGATAGGGAATCCAACCATGACAGCATCGAGTAGGCATCAGGTGCCAATAGATGGGTGTTGTCCAGGGAGGGAGAGGCAGATTGAATAGCCACATATGTGGCCTCAGCTAGGCTAAGTGTCATGGTGTCACCTAGCACATCGAATTCCATAGGACTAGGTACAATCCAAGGGTCAGATGATTCCAAAGATTGATAAGCCATAGTCGAAATCATATTGACGGTGGAAATATGATGTGTGGTGGGTGGAAGTGGTGTAGGTAAGGTACCCATAAGGCTAGAATCTTTTAACAAGCCAACACCAACGCTTTCATACGTAACTTGGTGGTCTCCCAAAAAAGGAATGTTGTTGGTGATAGGGGCGTGAGCATCGGGTGTACAGAAATCTAGTTGATCGATAGTGAAAATTTTGCCTTGATGGGGGAATTGTACACATCGAAACACCGACGAGGCGACGACAGTCATAGCGTAGAACCAAATTCTTCCAAGTAGTAGGTTGTAATCGAGGGGGCATCGACCACCTCAACATCAACAGTAATAGTTTTTCTGCCCAACTGAACGACTAAGGATTGTAAAAGTCCGTGAGGATGAAAACCTCACCCATTGAAAGTGCGTAACATCATAGGGGATTTTTTAAGGGCAAGTGATTTTAAGCCTTTCCAACAAGCTAAAGACATGACACAAGTAGAGGCTCCCTCATCCAAGATAGTTTGATGGATTTGTTGATTGTGAACAACAACATCGATCTGAAAAGCTAGTTGGTGGGAGAGTCAAGGTTGATTATCATCCAGATTAAACGTGAGGTTATTAGATGACTCAGGATAGAAAGCACCGATGGTAGCTAAGATCATTCTATGTTGGCTGGGACAGTGTTGTAGGACTTCCAAAGCAGACATAGCACATGGTGCTTGAGCCAAATCTTCAACAATGTTGTAGTTTTGGGCAGCCCATGAACTAGGATTAAAGGTAGATTTCTAGATAGTGCTCTTGGGAGGGCGTAAGATGGAATCAAACAAAGGTTTCTTGATCTGGAGCAGTCCAGATGGAGGGCTAGCAGACGGAGGGCTAACGGAAGATGGTAATGGGTCCGGTAAGGAACCGTTAGTAGTCTTCGGCTTATCAGGTTTAATTGGTGTGTCATATGTCATAGTGCGAGTGGTCAGATTAATCATGTTAAACATGTAAATGTGGGCACTTGTCGAGGCCTCATCATGGGGTTGGTTGGAACTGCCCCCTAGAGTGGGGGTTTGAGCAACCAACGATTGTTGTTGTGGAAAAGGCTGAGTAAGCACAGTGGGTTGTGAATTTCCCTTAAAAAGTTTGGTCACTTCATCACAATGTGGACAGTCTCGGGTGTAGTGATCATCGCCACAAATGAGACATGGGAATTTCAGTTTCTGTTGTGGTTGTTTTCCGGTAGCAGGGGTTTGAGGTTGATTTTTTGGTTGTTCATTGTTGTTGTTTTTCTTTGGTTTATTTCTTTCTTTCTTCTTGCCTCTAGATTGTTGTGAAGGGGTCGATTGGACCGTATTCACTTCAGAGACCTGAGTTTGAGGGGAGGTAGAAGAGGGTGCATTCGAACTAGGAGAAGGCGTCGAAATGGACCGCTAGGTTGTTCCAGTCGACTAGGAAGTAGATTGGGTTTTGATGGAGCCAATAACTCCATTCGCGTGCAAGGTAGACGATGGTTTGGATGGATCATTAGTGGCATGGGTAGAATTTGGTATCAACTCGTACAGAGTACCAGATTGTGAATAAACAAAATCTAAGTACTGAGCTTGAGCAATAGCTTCTTCCTCGATGACTACACCACCCATAGCAACATCATGAGCAATCTGGGGTAACAATGATTTAGTGAACCATTCCACTAATAATTGGTCAGAAATGACCGCTTTGATTAGCCTTCGTCGTCGTCTCCATTCATGAATATGATCAAAGATATGTACGGAAGTTGTCAAGCGAAGGGAGGTCAATAGTTCGGTACCCGTCTTGTATCGAATGGGTAGTTGGAAGTGTGTGAGGAAGGACATGGAAAGCGAGTTGAAATCGTGAAAAGA
The DNA here is from genome assembly GCA_009831015.1 of Picea engelmannii. Classification (NCBI taxonomy): domain Eukaryota; kingdom Viridiplantae; phylum Streptophyta; class Pinopsida; order Pinales; family Pinaceae; genus Picea; species Picea engelmannii. The sequence goes on along the minus strand of ML805800.1, from coordinate 16,228 downwards.
AGCACATGGTAGTTCAATATACCATTTTGCTACAAAACATGTAAGCGTTTGTTGGAAAAGATAAACGTATAGAATCGTCCATGAGGGAGTTGGATGAACACCACAAATGGAAAGTCATCACATGGTTGTTTGGGTCTTCTCCAGACTTTCCGTCGAATTTTGGAATATCAGAAGCAAGTTTAGTTGGAATAGCTGGCCAAACCAGAGAATGAAAAATAGGATCATTCGTTAACCAAGACAAGTCTAGGAGGTCCAGAGTTGCTAGGAAAGGTAGTTGTCAGTTAACCTGCGGGTAGTACTGGTGTGGCATAGGAACACCAGTAGGACCATACACTGGGTTAGGCGGATAATTGTAACCAGTGGGCCCTCTTGTATAAGGTTGGTGTTGACCAGGGTACACAGGATTTGAGGTGGTTCGAGAAACATGCGCGAGTAGAGGACAATCGGATGGGTTTTGAGGATTATAAGCCAGATTTGGCATTTGTCCATAAGGAGGATATAGATGGTTCCCTTGAGGGGGAGGAGGTTTTTGTGGAGATTGAGGATTCTGTCCCCCGAGAACTGTGGGTTTCCTGGAAAAGGGATATTCCACGGATTGGGTGTGGTAGACACATTTTGTCCATACAGTTGATGGTAGGCTCCATATTGAGGTTGCCCCCCAGCATGAGGGTGCCCTCCAAATGGAAGATGTCCTCCGATGGGAGGATTCCCCCCATCTTGAGGTGGATTTCCTGAAATTTGGGAAACAGACGTAAACGACTGATCGGTGCTGCTTAACAGGTTAAAGCCACCAAGACCGGTCCCTCTGGGTTGTTGTATAGGTATCGAACTTCTAGGCATAACTTGGGTAGTAGTGATAGTGGAATAATTCAATGCTCTGTACACAAAAGGGAGTGATGATGAAGGTCTAGGTGTTAGTGGTGCGCCAATTGTAGCTTGGCTAACCACCGCATTACCAGCGGGAATAGTTAGGATGTGAGGGACCATTGTAGAGTGGGTTGTCTGGAGAGAAAACGTGGACCTTGGGCCAACGGACGATGTGTTCAGATCAACGGATGGTGTAGTTGAAAAAAAGGTAGTATCGGTAAAATGGTTTAAGGGTACGGTGTAGGTGATAGGCGCATCAACACCTATTCCTGTTCCATAAAGATCCTGCACCATGCACGGTGGACTTCGAACAATGTCTGCGGTCCAAAAGGGGTCGTCAACTAGAGGGTTTGAATGAGACCCAGTCGGAACGTCAGAAGGATTGATGACGATGAATTCACCGTCTGAATTGAGTTGGAGAACACGTCTCTCATATACCTCCAGAATGCGAAAAGCCTCTAGAGACTTTGAAATGATTCAAAAATTATCTAAAGAAGTGGGAACTTCTTCTTGGGATGTTATAGTGTCGTGAACCTTGCTTTGTTGAGGAGATTACTCCATAGAATGAGGGTGTAAAGGGGTATTCTCTTCCATATTTTCTGGAGGAAGTCCATGTAGCCTCCGCGAACAATGTGGAGGGTCGATGTTGGCGAAAAAGAGTCGGTGAAAAAAATCTATGGCCAACTATTAAAAAGAAGCAGCATACGCTAATAGAATCTAGGAATCACAACCAGGCAAACAAAACCTTCTCTCGATGGCCGTACTAGTTGGTGATGAAATCCAACGTCGCATGATCAAGTCAAGAAGGGCGGGGATATGGTGGAATAGTTACAATGGCGACCTGCTTAATGGACTTTCACCTTGGTGCAAGCTTCCACGCAGTAATTGTGGATTTACCCTCCAAGGATCTCGAGTGAGTTTGACCAATGTCTTCTCCAGGTATAGTGAGACTTCCCTTCACTTTCACCTTGTGTAAGACCCTAAAGATTATGGCCACTAAGGTTACCAATTCGCAGTCATCCCCTGGGCAGTTACAATCGACAATCCAGTCTGAACGTACGAGCAGGGTATCTAGCCCAAAATCAACTTGAAAGGCTTCCACTCAACATTGTGGGTATACCTTTAAGCGATCCACATAATACGATATGACCACTACAATCAGTCAAACCATGGAGGGATAATCTTCGTAGTTTTCCCGAGTGCGACCTCGTGCGTAACCCCTGTGTGAGAGGGGGATCCCAGGCAGACTTATACGACAATTGAATTTGACTCTCCCTAACTCAGGATGCTAATGTTTGTTTTGGAAACTTTGGAGAGTTATGCTCACATCCTAATCCAAAGTACTAATCCTAGTCTACGGTTGGTGGAAGATCCTAGAAAAGAAAATGTTCTAGATAGTTTTTAATTAGCATTCATTTTATAGTTGTTCTTTACTCAAAAGGGGTGCATGGAAGTGAAACGGATGGAATGATGACTCAATCCCCAAAAAATGCATCAAAGATGATAAGAAATCATTTATTTTCGATGAATATCTATTTAAAGGAGAGAGAGAGAGAGAGAGGTTTATTTTCACTAACAAACACTAAGAAGGAATGTCCTCAAACAAATTTTCTTCAATCAAATCTGATGTGGTGCTAAAAAATTTTGGAGATGTCTTCTAATATGCAAATCAATCATGAATATGTCTCTTTATGGTTTGAGTTCGAATAATGATTAATTCAAAACGACACTTCTCCTTCCAATTATCCTTTTGGATCAAGGAAACTCAGACAAACATAAGCAGGTTTCGTACAAACAATACACCCTCTTGTTGTGATCAAAAACAAGAAGCAAAAGAAAAGAAAACAAGGAAAATCAAGAATTTCACACAAAAAAGAGATGTTGAAGGACAATGACCTCAACAAAAACCAGATGAAGAGATTCATAGACTTCTGATGTCCTTCACCAGAGTTTCTTGCTCAGTCAAAAAGGAGAGAAAAACAGTGCATTGGTTTCAAACTCCCAACAATAGAAAAACTCAAAAACAATGAAGAAGGCTACAAAATCTAAATAGCAAGGTATTCGTTCCTCAGGAGGAAGTATGTAAAAGTTGAGTGGGAAGAAGCATTGACTCACAGAGAGGCTCAACAAGTGAAACACAGAGACTAGACCCTAAAAAAGAAATTCTGGAAAGGTTTTTTTTCCAAAAGAGGGCTGGTTCTCTGGTGTAAGGGGAACCAAGTGTTATAGCGCTCTGTCTAACACATACAGGGAGCTTTGGTGCTCTGTTAACACAGCCACAGGGGCGCCAGGCTTAAAAAGCTCATGAAAATGTCTAAAAATCCAAAATTTTAGTCGAATTTTGGCAACCAAGCTGAGTGTGATGGGGTAAGGAGTCAATAAGCTCATGAAATCAATCAAAAAGGGGTGAACAAAGTTTGAAAACAATCAAAGGGTAAGACAAGGTCTACGAGGAAAAATCAAAACCAAAAAGTTTCGATTCGAGGCTCCCCAGTGGAGTCGCCAGTTTATGTTGAAGGAAAATCTCCTTGTGGACAGGTAGATCTCCTCTTGAGAGATAGACTCTTAACTCTTAAGATAGAAGATGCTTAACGTGGACACTAACTTCCTTTCAGATCTATACAAACTAATTCATGAGGAGGAAGGAGAAAAGAAGTACCTTTTACTGACGTTTGTCCCTGCACACTCGGATTTGAGCTCCAATATTTCGCTCCTCGATGAGCCCTGTAGACAAGCAATAGTACAACCACTTCCTACTCTATTGATATTAGCTTGGAATAGATCTATCTATCAGAGACAAGTTCATGTGAGATCAAACACAAACTAGAAAGAAACAGGCCAAGCGTGTCATATTAATGAGAACAATGACAGAAGTAACATACAACCGTAGATGCGAATGCGACATCTTCGTCAAGTCCCCTTTGTCTAACCCTTGCTCAAAAGATCCATGATCTGGATGACAACAACTTCACTGATTACTTTCCTCCAGTTCATTGTATGTTTCATATGATATCATAGGTTTCATGCTTCCAATTCTTCCTCCTTTCCACCATGATAGAGCCTGCTTATATAAGTTTAGAGAGGCCTAAGCTATTGAGGTATCTTTAGGGTAAGTTGAGGATTTTCCTCCTTGAGTCAGGGATCTTCCCTAAGATCATGGTTGAAATAGGAATTCGAATGCAACTGCCTTCCAAGATTGAAAGATCTTCCCCTTATTCTCCTCAACAAATCAACTGTTGCCCAGAATAGGTAGCGCTCCCTCAAAAAGGCCATCAAAGCACTATAGTGCTCCCTAGTAGGCTTTAGGGGGACGCCAACGCTCTAAAAATCCATAGCGCTCCCTCAGAAGGGTTGTTTGGTGTTATAATGCTCCCTAGCACTTTATAGGGGAGCGCTAGTGCGCCTAAGGGTGATATAGGGGAGCGCTCTCTTCTAAAACCTTAGATTCGATGATTCTTTCAGGTGGCAAGAGGTACTTATCTTCAGTTAACCAATTATCTTCCTTCAAATCAAGTGTTTGAGGCATTTTAAGTGTTTCCTTAGTATCATCATAAGTATGACATAGGCATCATGGCAGTATGCTTTGCTTGACACTTGCGACACTTGTGAGCAATGTGCGACACTTATCAAAGCGAGTAATGTTGATGTGTAACAACTTGTGCAACTTAAACTAGTAAACCAACACAGATTCCTACCAATCGGTAGATTGAAAGGAGTGACAATAGACCTAGATGAAGTGTGAACTAAAGAAGACTTTGAAGTGATTGAAATAGTGGATGACACAACATCATATACAATGTTTCTTGGTCTGGATTGGGCGTTTGACAACCAGGCCATAATCAATTTGAAGACATGAAAAATGACATTTCAGTCAGGTGAATATAGGTTAATCACACCATTAGACCCATCAAACGGGGAAAGGTTTGTAGAACCCACTTTCTTAGACTTAGAGGAAATCAGCCAGTTGTACATAACAACTGCACGTGATGAGGATTTCGTGAACCCAACTACAAATAGTATACTCAATTGGTGGAGCATTACTTTATGTGTGAAAGACTCAGATACCAGTTTAGAGAACTGGAAACAAAGGCTACACAAAGTTTCCATGATAATATGTGCACGAATAGACCGCGCATTAAGATGGGTAGGCACGGAGATAGGGAACCACCCAGTTTCCACGGAGTAAACGATCTAGAAGTATCCTTGGCACAGTACGAAGATGAAGTTTTAGAGAATCATAAACTCTTAGAACTTGATATAGCACTCAAGGCCACACTTGCAATATGGTGGGCCACACATAAAGAGACAATCACAAATTGGTACCAATGTAAGTGATTACTGTGCATAAGTTTCGGCGCAGAACACAAACAAAAAAACCAACATAAGTACGATCAACAGGGGGCACCAACAGAACACTTGGAGAAGTTCAAAGACCTGTGGAAAATGACACCCCTGGAGGAATGGCCTGACCATTTCATACACACTCTAGATGGAATACCAGTGACCTGGTATACAGACCAGGAATTGCGCAAAGGAACTGTGACCTAGACGGTATTGTAGTAGAATTTTACAGTCACTTTCTCATTAGAGCACGAGAAAACCAACATAGATGCAGCTATTAAACATATAAGAGGGGTGATATTCATTAAGGAACCATAATTTGAACTCATAACCGAAGAACAACAACAGAATAAACAGAGAGTCAAAGAACTGTTGTCATGATACCATGTGCAAGAGGAAGCACCAAATGAAGATGATCTGCATGATATTCAGATCGAGGAAGAGGAATGCGAAAGAGAAGTGGAGGGTCCACCTATAGAATCAAAATTCATTCCTGCGCTGATCAAGGTGAATAAATTCAACATTTGGATAGTTGAGAATCCCAAAATGGCCAGCATTGGAGATTACTAGGATGAGAAAATAGTACAAACCATAACAGATCTACTGCGCGAATACAGTGACCTGTTTCCCACAAAATTTACAGAGATGAAGGGTATAGTAGGAGAGATAGGATAAATGAATAAACTACTTAGAGTCGAAGCCAGACCGATCAGACAATGACCATACAAATTGAACCCGATATATAAGTAGAAAATCAATGCTGAGATCAACAAGATGCTCGAAGATTGAATCATAGAACCAGTGGAAGAATCAGAGTGGATAAGCCCAATGGCAGTTCAGGAAAAAAAACAAGGAGGGATAAGGATATGCATCGACTTGAGGAAGTTTAACGATGCATGCCTACATGACCCATTCTCTACACATTTCATGGATGAAGTGTTGGAGAACGTAGGAGGAGACGAAGTTTACTCATTCACTGATGGATTCTCAGGATACCACCAAATCAATATAACACAAGAAGACAGATACAATACCACATTTGCTAAAGAATGTGGATCCTACCAATACACAGTCATGCCATTTGGACTAAATAATGCACCAACAATATTTTCCAGAGTAGTCATAGCCATGTTTAAAGAATTCATCCACTAGTTTCTAGAGGTATACTTGGATGATTGAATCATCTATAGTTTGTTGAAAGACCATGTAGAGGTCTTATAGCTGATGTTAGAAAGATGTGGGAAGTGCCAGATATCATTAAACATCAAGAAATGCATATTCAGAACACTGTTTGGGATACTATTGGGCCATATAGTATGCAAACAAGGCTTACTAGTAGATCCTACAAAGATTGCAATAATTGTTAACTCGCCACCACCAAAAATAGTCCACCAACTAAGAGTGACATTGGGACACACGGGATACTACAAAATTTTTATCAAAGGGTGTGTGCAGATTACTGTGCCAATGGAGAAACTGTTAAGGAAAGATACAAAGTTTCAATGGAATGAAGACTACCAACATGGTCTGGATACACTGAAAGAAAAAATGGTCACCGCACCAATACTAGTATTCCAGATTGGGAGAAGACATTCCACATACATGTAGATGCATCATCCATAGCACTTGGAGCTATCTTGACGCAGACATGAGCGGGATATTTGGATCACCCTATAGCATTTGTGATCAAAAAGCTATCAGAATCAGAACATAACTATAACACCACGGAGAGGGAAGGCCTAGCTATGGTCTATGCACTGTAGAAGTTCAAACATTACTTATTGGGAAAACACTTTAATCTATTCACAGATCACTCAACCCTTAAATACCTAGTCAACAAGCCAGTGTTGGGGAGAGAATCTGTCGATGGTTACCACTGTTTCAACAATTTAACTTTGAAGTAATAGTCAAGCCAAGAAAATTGAATGCAGGGCCTGACCACCTATCAAGGGTCACAAAAGGAGAAGAACCTACTAATTTAGAGGAAAAATTCCCAGACGCATAGTTATTTTCAGTCCAGATCGTTGATGAATACTTTGAAGATATCATTCAGTACTTGAGCATAGGTACTGCGCCACAGAAGTATAACACCATACAGAAGAAAAACCTGGTAGTCTGGGTTGCATACTATCAACTGATTGTAGAACACTTATACAAAATGGGTGTAGATAGAATCTTTCAAAGATATGTGTTAGAACACGAAATACTAAGAGTCTTAGCAAGATCCCATGAAGGAATAGTAGGAGGAGATTGCAGAAGGTATTGCATGTAGGACTATGGTGGTCGACCTTTCACATAGACTCGAAGGAGTACTGCCAGAGATGCGATGTAACATTGGGTAACATTGTAGGCATTCGACAATAGGCAATAGACTTTGTGGGACTAATCAACCCACCAGCAAAATGAGCAGGAGAAAGGTACATTATCACCATGACAAAATACCTGACAAGATGGGCAGAAGGAGCACCAGTGAAGGATTGCAGCGCAGAAACAACAACACACTTTCTATTTAAACAAGTGATCACTAGATTTGGATCCCAAGAGGTTGTATGAGCGACCAAGGCACACACTTCATTAAAAACACTATCAATGCTATGACTGAAGAGTTTTAAGTTCATCATCAGAAGAGCACACCATATCACCCACAGGAAAATGGCACAGTAGATGCATTTAACAAAGTCTTTGAGAATGCACTGACAAAGATCTGTAATGTCAATAGGGATGATTAGGACCTAAAAATACCAGCAGTATTGTGGGCCTACAGGACCATGTGTAATAATCTAACAAGGAACACACCATTTAAACTGGTATATGTAAAATAAGCAGTGGTGCCATTATAATTCATGGTACCTAGTTTGTGCGTAGCAACAATTACACACATGACGGAACGAGGCGCAGTACAAGAGAGACTAAATTAGTTGATGACCATGGAGGAAGATCAAATCCTAGTAGGATCCCACCAACAAGTTCAGAAATCAAGGGACAAAGCTTGGAATGACAAACATATCAAGAAGAAAATGTTCAAGGAAGGAGATTTAGTGTTGATGTATGACAGTCAATCCATTCAACACCTAGGAAAACTCAAAATGCACTGGTTAGGAATGTACGAAGTAAAAATTGTCATAGATGGGGGAGTTGTACAGTTTACAGACTTAGCAGGCGCAGAACTCAGAGGGATGATGAACGGGAGTCGACTGAAGATGTACAAGGACATTCGAACACCCACAACTTGAAAAGTCACCGCGCAGTAAAAAAAAAAAACAAGATATTAAACGCTACCAACAGAGGTACAGTGCGCTGAAAGGAGAAGGAGTACGCATGATAAGAATAAAAACCCGACGAGGACATAAAATCCATGAAATATATGGAACAAACCCAGGCAGAGTGCGTAGGTTTGATCAGTGATGAGATTTCAATCTAGACAGTAGACACAATCAAGGAGAAGACCACGCAGGCTCAAACACAAACAACAGAGCTCAAGAAGAAGGTCCAGGTGATCACCAGGGAGATTGATGAAGCACACAAAGGTTAAGTGGCTCGGGATGCACCACATGTCAGTGTTGGGGGTCTGTTGGAAGTAGGTCAAAGAGGAAATAAAGACTATTTTTGGAAAGAATTCATGCACGAGGAAAGCGACAACTGGAAGGAAGAGTAGCACATGTGCATGCATGGAAGACCTAACAACGTCAGGGTTAGGGTTTTTTCAACACATTGTAATGGCTGAAGATCCATAAATGTATAAATATAGATACATAGGTATCATAAGGGAGTTAGTTGATAGAGGATATAGAGAGACGAATACGAAGAAGTGGATTCTATGTAATGTTTTGTTGTATGACCTAATTTTGCAAGCTGTTGAGCTAGAGAGGACTGATGAGGGTAGATATTGAGGGTTAGATCATAGGCTTAGGAGCCTAGTGCGACCTAGTCCACCTCATAATATATATCAACCCAACTGAGAAGATTTGTAAATCACACGACGTTGTAGTTCAGAACTACTATAATAAAAGAGCCAAGAGCCAGATCTTTGTGGACGTAGCCCAGAGGGGGGTGAACCACGGTAAAACCTATGTTATGTGATTAAATGCATGTGTTCTTTCTTGTCCTTAGTAGTTAGTAATGTGCTAAATGAATGAGTTGTTATATTCCCTAGGTAATCATGAATGACAATATATTTCATTAATAAGTTATAGTAGAACTCTCAGCACACAGTTCTCAGATCTCCCAGTCAATCCTGGGCCGCAAACACATGAGTATTATATCCACCCATTAAGACTATCTTGGGTGAGACGATGCGGTGCACTCTTTGTGTTAAACTCTTTGCACTACAGTGCCTTTTAGTTTACCAGGAGGATCGATAGTTTTAGAGGCTTTGTTGGAAACCCGAACAAACATGAACCTCGGGTCACTCAATATGAACTCAGATAGGATACATGAATAAACCAACACTTCCTTAGAAGCATCTTCTAGGCCACTTTGTCCACATAGTCACCTATGTCCAACTTTGCCCAATTTTCCACTTGTCCATGTATCCAATAGCCACTTGACCACTTAACCCATTTTCCTCATTTTAGGGTTAACCTTCTTATAACCACTTTCCATAATTAGAAAGTTCTCTGTTTACTTTATTATTTAAATAATCCTCTTTGATTTTGTCACTTGACTTTATTATTTAAATATTCCTCTTTGGCTTTATCACTTCACTTTATTATTTAAATAATCTTGTTTGACTTTATTATTTAAAGGTCACTTCACTTTATTATTTAAATAATTTCTTCTTTGCAAGAACTTTGACTTCTTTGACCTTTAGGGCTTTCAAGACAATCATGTGAGGGTCCTTCAACTTCATAAGGCCATAATTCTCAAACCGTGAGGAGTTATGTCACATTCCACATACCACCAGAAATGAAATCACATGTAGTATCCATCTAGAATAGTATTACCTGCAAATATATCAAAACTCATACCATTATACATCAAACAAACTCGGTTCCATTTCCCAAACCTTTGTGCTACCAAAATTCGCTACCGAACTTTCTTCAAGGGTTGACATCAATGAAAACCAACCCAATTAATCAACATAAATAACATACCTTAGAACACATCATCACAAGAATTCATCCTCCCTTGGAATTTCACCTTTCTTCACTTCATCTTCCCTCTGAAATTGCCTCAGATCTCCTTGGTTACCTTAGATAAGAATCACTTGCTCAATTAGACAGATATTCAATGAACTTGTGTGTGATAAATGAGAGATTCTTTGAGGTGTATTTATACTTTTTCAAGTAACCTCTTTCCTTAAATTTAGGGCTTCTTGAACTTTCTTGTTACAACCACTTTACCCTTTCATTAATGACTTTTAACCAATTAGGTTTTAGAATATAAAAGATGGTGTGCTCGTTTTACCATTGACGATACCCTAGTCACCCAACCACAGGCCGAAGCCTCCCTCCGAGCACCTTAACCTTGACCTGAGAATTCCTCCAGAAGAAAACCCTAGGCTAGATAGCCAAACAAAGAGTAGCGCATCAATCCCCAAGGATAGCGCATCACAAAAGACTGATCAGATGTTCCAAACCCTAGCCAAGAGATATCCAAGCCAATACTGAAATTAGTTGCTGCTACACCTGCACCTGCAACCCTCCTCCAAACCTGCGCACCAACTGCAACTGTAGTACGCACCAACTGGGAAACTGCTGCGCAGAACTGGATCTGTTTGCAACTGCTGAGATGCTACAAATGAGAACTGGCACCCTGTATTTATAGTAATCCTGCCAGTTTGTTGGGGCCGACTTCTCCTTCTGGCTATGTGTCTGTTCAGTATATTATTATTATTTCTAGCTGACTTCTTCTCTTGGAGGTTAATAACCTAATATAAATTATATTCTTGAGCTGACAAGGCTTCTAGGGTTATTAGCCAATTCATTAGGGTTTCTCTTACTTCCCGGAGTCTTCTATTCTCATCAGGTTCACATGTAGAGGTAAATACCTCCCGCAGCTACCATAATATTAACACTCCCTCCTAGCTAGAGAGGTATTTACAGGTAATGGACTTGAGCACAAAACATACCATTTACCTGGTAGCATCAATATAGTCATCTAGACTACTTCATGACTAGATCATGAGCATCACCATTACTATCAACTGCATCATCTCTCGAAACCATACTTCATCTGGGTAATATGATGTTGGATATGTCACTCTCACCATAGAGTGATACAAGAGGAGTAAAAGCTCTGAATTGTTTTCCATCTGGAAAATCTTTGTTCATCATTCATCTAAATGATCATCATCTCCAATAAACTGTTGATAGTCTTCAAGGCAATTAGAACAAGGATAGAACACACCTGTTTCTATTCATAGTAGTACACAACTACAATCTAGTGGTTAACTACCACATCAAGTAACACACAAGTACTTGATCAGCAATGTATAGTTGTGAGCAGTGAAACAAATTCACCATAGTAGTCCTCATATACTGTCATATAGTCTTCATAACAAACATCTGAGAGCATCCTGCACAGAAACAATGTTATGATAAAAAGTGTATCATCTGGGCCAATCTTTCACTCACGTCTGTGAGATCTGAAAGAATGTCTGCCACCATAGTAGTCTTCATCTGCATAGAAACAATGTTATCATAAAAGCTGAATCAAGTGGGGCAATCTTTCACTCGCATTTGTGAGATCCGAAAGAGTGTCTGCCCTTAGTATAGAATATAAACAATGATCATCTGGGCCAATATTTCACTCACGTCTGTGAGATCTGAAAGAATGTCTGCCCTCAATATATAACATCAATAATAATCATCCGGGCCAATCTTTCACTCACATCTGTGAGATCTGAAAGAATATCTACCCTCAATATAGAATATCAATAGTGATCATCTGGGCCAATATTTCACTCACGTCTGTGAGATCTGAAAGAATGTCTACCCTCAATATAGAATATCAATAATAGGCTATTTGCCCCATTCTTCTCAACCAATGAAGAAGGATTGTTTCTGATTTTTGAACTTGGACCATTTCCCACCCTGGACCATTCTTCCGACACTAAACAAAGTGTAACCTGGAGAGAATGAGTCTACCCTCGAGAAATGCTTGGACCATTCCTTACCTTGGGCCATTCCTCTGACACTAAACAAAGTGTAACCTAGAGAGAATGAGTCTACCCTAAGGAATGACTGTCCTGGACTATTCCCCACCCTGGGCCATTCTTTTGAAACTAAACAAAGTGTAACCTGGAGGGAATGAGTCTGCCCTCGAGGAATAACTATCCTTGATTGCTGAGCCTGGACTACTCCCCACCCTGGGCCATTCCTCCGACACCAAACAAGGTGTAACCTGGAGTGAATGAGTCTTCCCTCGAGGAGTAACTGTCCAGACCATTCCCCACCCTGGGCCATTCCTCCGACACTAAAAAAAGTGTATCCTGGAAAGAATGAGTTCCCTCGAGGAATGTTTGTCCTGCATCAACCTCCAAAACGGACAATTCTTCGAAACTGTTCACAACTATGAACTTCGAAAGAATGACTGCCCGGCGAGGCGAACCATTCTACTTGACCACTACACAGAGTGACTACCAAGAAGAATGACTATCCTAGACCACTCCCCATAATGGGAAGTCGTTGTCTATGATACATCAGCAATCAATTTGCCTCCCATGTTAACTACAATGGGAAGCCACTGTCCGTCAGAAATCTCAATCCACTTTCCGAACAAGAAAGCATCTATTCAATATGGACTTTTACAAAGATAGATGCTCCCTCCTAACTGGAGAGTTATTTCAATCACAAAAATAAATGTTTGTGTACCTTCTTCTAGCTTGGAGAATCTTCCCTTCCGGTTAATAGAGTTATTTCCACGAGCTCTAGCTTGAGTATGCAAGTTCTTTCATCTTGAATATGAGCTTTACCAAAATGTATGCTTATCTGCTCATCTGTGGAGATATGTATTGGAGAATCACTTTCTCCTTTCTGGACTTCATCATGGATAATGTAATGCTTGTATTGTAGTATGGAACACTGTGAAGGCTTCTTGTAGAGTATATCATAGTTGGAGAACTGGAACATATTCATGTGGTACTTCTTCTGTCATCATGAGATCTGATCTTCTATGTAGTCATCTTGATGTTATAGGAAATCTTTACCACACTTCTGTTGTTCACTGGAGATTCTCCACCAAGTTGTCTTCTTCTTATCTGCATACAGGAGTATCTTTTTGGTATGCCTCAAAGTCTTGAGATTGCTCTGCATGCGCTCTTTACTCAATTTCTTCTGGAGAACATTCTTTGCATTCATCAAATGTAGAATTCTGACTTATGGATGTTGCAGATAATATAATGACTTATATATAGAGATAAGTCTGGTGTAATGGAACAATCAATCATCATATTCTTCTCCCTCTATCTGGGAGAACCTCTGGTTCTGGATCTCGCAATGCTTTCATTCATAAGTCTTCCATACACTGTTCTTCATCATGACTTGCAGTTCTTCTGCTTGATTGCCTTTTAGTGAGTTCATATTAGGCTGGTAATCTTGTGATTCTTGATACAATGACTGGTTGTTCTGATTCTTCTTTCTTGGAATCTTCATGTTCTTCTTTTTCTTTAGTTCTTGGGTCCATGGAGTTTCTTATAGATTCCATGTCCTAGAGATTCCACTTCTTACCTTCATCATTGGTTCATAGATCTGGATGTACAACCAACAATACTTTAAGGCTTCTCTTCGAAAGGTCTTCTTCTGTGGTTGAGATGAACACGTACTGTCTTTCATGACTGCTACCATGGATATATACATTTCATCATCTTCAATGGATCATAGGATTAGCTCCCTCCTAATCTTTGATTCATGTAAGAGTGCATATAATCTGCTCCCTTCGTCTGACTGCTTTCGTCTCTGTCCTTATTGTATTCTACAATATATAATTGGCTCTCTTGTCTTAACAGAGTCCACGCTTCCGTCTTAGTTGTCGTCATAAGTCTTTCCCCAATTTCTCTTGATGTCTGACTTCTAAGTCTCTTCAGGATTGATTCGTCTTATCTTGTAGTAGCTTCCACATGATATATTTCATCCCTTCATGTGTATTATCTAATGATATTCATTCTTATCTTTGTTGTTCTTCCATAGATATAGTTCTTCTTGGAACACATTATCTTCCAAGAGATAGATATACAAGATATGTACAAAGACGATGCAAGCAAGATATGTACAGAAAATAAGAAGAGTGTTGTTACCTTTTAGTAGAAGAAATATTTTCCATCTTGCTTAGTCTTGTTTGTCGGTTCCTTTTCTTCGGCAATCGATGCTTCGTGTTTCTTCTTTCTTTTCTTTAGCTTGGGACACTGATTTATGTAGTGACTGTACTTCTGACAATTGAAGCATTGTATTTCTAAGATGTCTTTCTCTTGATTTGGCTTCCTCCTTGAACCGAACTTCTTTTTGTTTCTAAAGTTCTTGAATCTTGTTGTGAAGGCTTGATCATCATACTTCTTTTGAGGTTTCTCTTTTGCATTGATCCTTGATTCTTCTTGAGCACAGCAAGTCCAAAGTTCTTCAAATGTCAGGTACTCCTTCCTTGTATTCATGCTTGTGGCAAATGCATCCCATGTCTTGGAAAGACCATTAAGTACTATGTTCACCAATTCCTTTTCTGAAGTGATCTCTTCAATAGCTTGTAGTTGATCTCTTGGCTGGGAGATCCTTACAAAGTATGATGTTATGTTGTTGTCATCATTCATCTTCATGTCACGGAGCTCATTCTTTAGACTCATAACTTGTCCAATGTTTCTGACTGAGAAGAGATTTGTTAGGGCATCATACATCTTCTTCGATGAGTCAAGATGGGAGATGTAGGGTATCAAGTGGTCTTTTATGGAATCCACTATGATACTCATGGCATTGATGTCAACGTCTTTGAACTTCTCCATAGCTGCAACGTTTTGCGGTTCCTTCTCTTCTCCTTCTTCAAACTCTGGCTTCACTATCTTTCCTTTCACAATATCCAATAATTTATTCTTGGCAAGGATGAGGTCAATCCTTGTCTTCCACGCTCTGAAGTTAGAAGCTCCATCTAACTTGTTCTCAGACTTCATAGAGTTCGTCATGGCTTGCTTGACTTGGTCAAACCCTAGATTTGACCAAAAATCCAAACTTCACGTCTTGGCCTTCTGAGTGTACCAGGAGATGCGCTGGGCTAGGGCGCACTGATCTATCCAGAGATTAGGTCAATACCGTCACTTAAGGTGCCTCAACAAGAGGTTTAGGGTTTCTGCAATTGCTTCTGCTGGTAACCCTAGCTGCAGTGCTTTTGGAAGCTGCTCCTGCTAGTAACCCTAGCAGCAGTTCCTCAACGAGTTCAATATCTAGTGGCTATGTTTCCTTCCAGCGTTTTAGGCTGACTGAAGGGGTGTAGGCCCATAACCTATTAGAATATAGAAGATGGTGTGCTCATTTTACCATTGACGATACCCTTGTCACCCAACCACAGGCCGAAGCCTCCCTCCGAGCACCTTAACCTTGACCTGAGAATTCCTCCGGAAGTAAACTCTAGGCTTGATAGTCAAACAAAGAGTAGTGCATCAATCCCCAAGGATAGCACATCACAAAAGACTGATCAGATGTTCCAAACCCTAGCCAAGAGATATCCAAGCCAATACTAAAACTAGTTGCACCTGCAACCCTCCTCCAAACCCGCGCGCCAACTGCAACTGCAGTGCGCACCAACTGGGAAACTGTTGTGCAAAATTGGCTTTGTCTGCAACTGCTGAGATGCTACAAATGAGAACTGGCGCCCTGTATTTATAGTAATCCTGCAAGTTTGTTGGGGCCGACTTCTCCTTCTGGGTATGTGTCTATTCAGTATATTATTATTATTTTTGGCCGACTTCTTCTCTTGGAGGCTAATAGCCTAATATAAATTATATTCTTGAGCCGACAAGGCTTCTAGGGTTATTAGCCAATTCATTAGGGTTTCTCTTGCTTCCTAGAGTCTTCTATTCTCGTCAGGTTCACATGTAGAG
>ML805799.1:100703-116975 GCA_009831015.1 Picea engelmannii | reverse complement strand
ATAATTTT
This sequence comes from Picea engelmannii, assembly GCA_009831015.1. Taxonomy (NCBI): domain Eukaryota; kingdom Viridiplantae; phylum Streptophyta; class Pinopsida; order Pinales; family Pinaceae; genus Picea; species Picea engelmannii. The sequence continues at coordinate 116,967 of ML805799.1, read as the reverse complement.
GTCTGAAGTTGTCCATAAGAGAATGACCTAAAGTTTCCTTGGGGTACTGGTACATCCTCTGCCATAAAAATTTTGGTAGTGTGCCCATGGTAGAGAGTGTTCATATACTCATATGTTACTCTTTAATAAGATAATACAATGAATACTATTGAGGTCTAGTTAGGGTGAGATAGTTGCTTATAGGATAATATATTTTTTACCTTTAAATCATGCTGAACTACTGGGTAAAGGCAGCTTCTAGTTTTTAAAGTGGATTATGGTTCTTTGAGAAATCATAGGTAAAGATTGTTTCCCTCTTTTTGTTTTGTTTTTAAGCAACATAACCAAAAGAAATTAAAGTTTTTCTCAGCAACAAAACCAAAAGAAATTAAAATACTTCTCAGCAACAGAACCAAAGGAAATTAAAGTTCTTCTCAGCAACAGAACCAAAAGAAATTAAAATACTTCTCAGCAACAGAACCAAAGGAAATTAAAGTTATTCTCAAACACATAACCAAAAGAAATTAAAATACTTCCCTTTAGTTTTCAACAGAAGGGTTTCCATTTGATAGTGCCTTTGGCTTCATGGTTCCATCTTAAGTGGTTGTTGCATGGTTTCATACTTCAGATTAATTGACATAATATTTTGAAATATGCTTTGTCAATATGTCTTGATAGTACTGTAGAAGGACAGACTCTGGTACCGGACTGGTACTAGACCAGAACAGGATTTCTGGTACCGAAACAGAACAAAATATTGTTGATGCCTACAACTAATGTTTAGAAAGTTCATGAAGGATCAAATAGATTATAAAAATTTGCTTACAAAAGAAAAGAAAATTTGCGAAAGTAAAACAAAAGGAGGTAAGAGTCTTTTGTTACCTTCAGCTTATTAACAAAATTCGATCCACACCTATGTACAAAAAGTTTCAAATAAACCAATCAATGTGGGTCAATAGGAGGATCTCCTTCCTTACTGATCATCTGCATATCTGAATTCTATAATATACGAGTCAGGAATTCTTCTTTTGACAGAGGTTTGTTGTAAACTCACAACCGGTGACCATTCACAAGTAATGGTGTCTGTTGTTCATCAATTGTCTTTATCCTGGTTGAACCATTATCGTACATAGTGTCAATTTCATACGGTCACATCCAACGGGTGGTTAACTTACCTTTGAAGTTCTTGAATCTGTTGTCATACAATAGGGCCCAATCTCCTTGTTGAAATTTTTTCTTTTTGAGATACTTGCCATGCCATTTTGTTCTCTGTTCTTGAATGAGGTTAGGTTGTTGAAGTGCTTCCTGCCTAGTTTCATCCAACTCATTAAGCTGCAAGAGTATTTGTTGTTGGGTTTCGTCCAAGTTCATGCCAACTTGTACTACAGTCCTGAAGGTTTTGATCTAAAATTCTATGGGGAGAAGCACCTGCTTCCCATACACTAAATCATAGCATGTATGTCTTGTTGTATTCCTCCAGGTGATTCTATAAGCCCATAAGGCTTCTAATAATCTGTCAGCCCAATCCTTATGGTGCAGCTGTACTGTTTTGGTAAGAATGGACTCAAAAACTTTATTGGTGGATTCTACTTGTCCATTTTCTTGTGGATGATAGGGTGTATATTTCCTATATTTGATTTGGTACTATTCTGTAACAACTTTGACTAGATGAGAGGTAAATTGAGTTTCCTAATCAGTCAAAATTTCTCGCAGTACACCAAATCTAGTAAAGATATTATTAAAAAGGAAATCTACCACTTATTGTTCACTTACAGTCGGTAAAGCCTTTGCTTCAACCCATTTAGTCACATAGTCAGTGCATACAAGTATATACTTTTTCTTTTTAGATGCAAGGTTAATGGGCCCTACAAAATCTAATGCCAATTTCTCGAGTGGTTCAATGACTACTTGGGCTTGAAGTGGTAGTAACTTGACATTCATCACAATTGGATACATAGGTTTTAGCATCTCTGAAAATATGAGGTCTGTAGTAACTTGATTGCAGAACTTTGTAAGCAATCCTTTTGTCTGCGAAGTGTCCTCCACAAGGGCCATCATGGAAGGCTTGTAAAATATCATAAATTTCATCTTCCCTTACACATCTCCTGATCACAATTTCTGAGGCATCTTTCCTGTCACAAGATAGTTGGCGACATCTGCATACCACATAGTGAATGCAGAAATAGCAAATAAATTTTCATCAGGAAAGGTATCTTCTACTGGTGCATTATCTCCCAGGTGAATCATTCTAAATAAGAAATCAGCCACAAGATTATCTTTACCAGGTCTATCAATAATATTGATATTAAACTCTTGTACTAATAAAATCCATCTTGTAACTCTAGGATTTGTTACAGGTTTGTTCATTAAGAATTGGATGGCTGAATGATTAGTGTGTACAAAAGATTGATATCCTGTAATATAGTGTCTAAATTTATTGATAGCATGAATTACAGGGAGAAATTCCTTTTCTATGACCGTATAATTAACTTCAGCTGGAGATAGATTTTTACTGACGAAGTAAATAACATAGGGCATTTGATTTTCTCTTTGTCCAAGGACTGCCCCAAGGGTTGTGTCTGAGGCATAGGTACATATATGAAAAGGAAAGGACCAATTTGGTTCTCTTAATATAGGGGTAGTTGACAATTTATGTTTTAGAATTTCAAAAGATATTTGGCATTCATCATCCCACTTAAATTCAGCTTCTTTGGATAATAATTTAAATAAAGGGGTAGCTAGGCTTGTAAAATTTGGAATGAATCTTCAATAGTAGCTAGCATGTCCTAAAAATCTACGAACTTCCTTTTGTGAGGAAGGTATTCTGATTTGTGTGATGATATAAAGTTTTGTCGGATCAACTCTCATGCCAGAACGGGAAATGTGATGTCCCAAAACAATACCTTCATCGATCATCATTTTTTATTTTTCATTACTTAAGGAAAGATTAGTTTCCTTACACCTAATCAAGACTTTTTCTAAACTCGCCAATGCTTCCTAGAAGTCTTGTCCATGGACTATAAAGTCATCCATGTAGACTTCCACACAATCATTGGTCAAGTCAGAGAAAATGGCTAGGACAACTCTTTGAAAAGTGGTTGGGGCATTGCAAAGTCTGAAAGGAAGAACCCTATAAGCATATGTGCCCCAAGGGCAGGTGAAAGTGGTCTTTTCCTGGTCTTTGGGTGCTATTTGTATCTGGTTGTAACCACTAAACCCATCCAAGAACGCAAAATACTTCTTTTCGGATAGGGTATCCAACACCTGATCAATAAATGGTAAGGGAAAGTAATCCATATGGGTGGCTTTGTTTAACTCCCAGAAGTCTACACATATCCTCCACTTACCATTTTTCTTGGTGACTATGACAAGTGGAGATACCCATTGACTATCTAAAATGGGGTATATGAGATTGGCTCGGAGGAGATTTTGCAATTCCTCTTTTACAATATCTTTAAGGGTTGGATTCATCCTTCGCTGAGGCTGTCTGACTGGTATAATTTGGTCATTAGTGTAGATATGATGTGTGCATGTGTCAGGGTGAATGTCTTTCATGTCTGCAAAATCCCATGCAAAGGCATCAAATTGTCTTTGGAGTATTTCAATCACTTGTGTCTTTTGTTCTGGTTCCAAACTAGAGTTGATATACAAAGGTTTTCCTGGGCTAATCTCAACAAGTTTAGTAGTTTCTTCCTTATCTGAGGAGGCTGGTGATAAAGTGTATAATTGAGTGATATCAGGGTGCCAAGTTTGTTGAAATTCAAAACTAAAAATATGTGACAATTCTGCAAAAGACCTTCGGTATTCAATGCAATTTGTGTCAACCAAAAATAAGCTTAAGACTTGTTCATCTAATTGTTCTTGTATTCCTCTTACTTGTTCAAGTGTTAATAGAGGTCTGATGCAATCTTCCTCTCCATAAGGGTTTTCTAACCAAATAGGTATTTCCTGTGTCGGTTGGGCAAGAGGGAAGAGAACAAGTTTTTGGCTRTGTGTTCCATTGGATATAGTCATCTCACCAAACTGATAGTTGATAAAGGCATCTGTTGTGGCCAGCCAAGGGAGGCCAAGAACCATAGGGTGTCCTAGTTTGGAGGATGATTTAGAATAGATGAAAAGTCTACTAGATATTCCCAAGAAGCTAGGGTGACTGTGACATCATCTAGACTTCCTGTAGGGCTGATGACTGAGTTATCTACCAACTCGATCATGGTTTGGGTTGGTCTTAGCTAATTTATTTGGAGCTTCTACATAGTTTCAAAAGGCATTACATTAATAGCTGCACCCAAATCAATGAGTGTGTTTGGTAGAGAGATGCCATTAATTTCAATAGTGACAACTGGGTTTCCAGGGTCATTATATTTGTATGGCATTTCATAAATAAATTCAAATAATTGTCCCACTACCTGAACAAGAAGAGGTTCCTTCTTCTTCCTTCATGGTTTCTTAATGCAAAGATCCCTTATAATTTTGGCGTAAATAGAGATATCCTTAATAGCTTGTAGCAGAGGTATTTTTATGCACACATTTCGTAATTCATCTTCTATATCTCTATGCAAGGGTGGGTTGGGTTTCTTCACTAACAGTCTTTCGGGGTAAGGTGGGAGATTAAGTTGTTGTGGTACTCGTACAGACTGAGAAGTGATTGGGATAGGAGGAGAGGACTCTTCTTCTACAGGAGTGGTTTGAGTGTTTTCTTCCTTAGAATGATTATTATTTTCTTCCTGAATTATTACTGCAGGATTTGATTGGTTTACAACTTTCCTTGATCGTAGTTGAATTTCATAGGTGGGAAAGGTTTGAACTGTTGTATTCTGCACAGGGTGGGTGGGTCGATTATTGGGGTTAGGGACTGGCTGGGTAGGGATTGTTGTTGGTCTCGGAGGATTGTGGGAATCTTGGTTTTGTGGTTGTTGATTGGGATTTATAGATACTTGTTGCTGCTGATTAGGATTCGAGGGGTTTGTAAATTGTTGTTGTATAGGAGGTGGGAGTAAAGCTTGCATCTATGGTGGGTTGAATCCAGGTAGTAATTGGGAAATGTTTGCAGGGTACTGTGCATATGTAGGGTAAGAGGGATTTCCATACATAGGTCCCCTCCAACCTTGTTGCCAAGGCTGAGTTTGCTGAGGTGTCCATTGTGGATAAGTGATTGGGGAAGGACCCCATTGCTGTTGTTGATATTGTATATTAGGATCATAAAATGTATTGGGATTTTGGGCTCTCCAAGGTCTTCTAGAAGGGTATGGCTGTTCTTGTGAGACTCCTCCTTCCCTATACATGGTTTGTAGTTCAAGAAAGGTTGGACACTTAGATGTGGGGTGTTATAGTGTACACAGACCGCAGATTTCTATGACATTTAATGGGCATTCTTTCTCATTGTTGTGCTTCTTTCAGCATCTATGAAAAAATATTGCTAAAGCATCTTCTTCTTGTTTCTTTTTCAGTTTCAGAGTATCTAATTGGTTACTTATTGTGCTGAAGTTTCCTAACTCAGTTCTGGTGAAAGTCCCTAAACTTTGTTTTATATTTCTGCTAAAAGGATCTCTTGGTCCTTTGCCTATTTTAGCTTTTCCTCTTGAGTATCTCCTACAGTAATCTGCAATTTCTGAAAAAGGTTTTTGGTGTACATCTCCTGAACTCAACAAGTTTAAAACTTCTATGCAATCATCCCTAAGACCTTTCAAGAATACAGTTCTTACTACAGCTGGGTCTGAGGTGAATAGTTTTGACTTTTGATAGTTATATAAGAACCTTTCTAAGTAGTCTTTAGGACTTTCATCTTCTKTTTGATGCATTTTAAAAATGTCATTTTTAACATTATCCTTACAATAGTCTTGGTATTTTCGTAAAAATGTGTCTTTCCTTTGATCCCAAGAAAGGATTRTATTTTYCCCTAAGCTCATGAACCATCTTAAGGMTGAATCTTTCATTGTAGMAGGGAAAAACTTAAGTTTTGGGGCATCATCTGAGTAGTTATAGCTTCTACATAGTATGTCAAACTCAAATAAAAATAAATMTGGATCTTCAGTTGACATACCTCTGAAAGTGGGTAATGATGATAGTGGGATATTCTTCATGCTGGCGTTTCTGGAAATATCCAAGATTGGGAACCCAAAGGTCTCAGTCTCTGTAGCTGCATTTCCTTCTTCTTCTACCATTCTATTGATGGATGGTTCAGAAACTGGATTTTTTGTGTCTCCTAAATGTTTAGCAGACTCACGTTTTGCCTATCCCAATACTGATTCTTCCATTTTAGGTTCTCCTTCTAGAGCCTTGTTGGCTCCCCTTGAATTTTATGTTGATGGAATTTTTCCCGCACCAGTGTTAGTTGGATTAGGGGGGGGGGGGTTGTTTTTAAATCTTTGGAGCTTACAAATCTACCCTTGTTATCTCAATATCTATGCATAAAATGGAAATTTGATTCTTTAACTGAATTGAAATCCTAATTTTATCTAGAAGGTAAGAAGGCGACCTAGCTTCAGAGAACCCCACTCTAGTGGACGCATAGCTCTTCACTCATGTCTTAAACCTTTTATCCTCCTCCCTCAAGCAGCCTTTTAAAACATTAAAATTTATGCAAACAATCTAAGCTAAAAATTACTTCCTACCATTTGCAACTCCCCGGCAACAGTGCCAAAATGTTGTGCTACTTATATGTCTAATATAATTCACTCATTAATTATCAATCCGGGATTCGTAATCAACAGAGTTACAATACACCAGTAAGAAAGGTAATTTCTGATGTCACGAGTATAAAATCAAACTAGATTATGTATACTGGAAACAAATCAAAATAGCAAACTACAATGCACTTTGGTTGTCTTTCACAGAGAGGCTATCTATTCCATTATGGCACATGCAAGTATGAGATGGAACTAGTTTGATAGATCAACTCTGATGTCTAACCCAGAAAACTAACTATGCAATCCACACTTTCTGAAAAGAAATCACACATCAATCAACATAACATGTTTAGTTCAATAGTCAATATGTTGGTTTTGTTGTGGTTCACAATGAGCTTCACTAGTTCTTATCCAAGTAGTTTTGACTATTGCTGCCAACAGCTATGATAACTCAAGGAAATCAAATTCATGAGAACAGAAACATAGCATATGCAAAAACATAGAAATTAAAGATCTCTAAGCAATTATAAAATGGAAATCTTAATCTAAGTTGTACTGCTATCATCTAACAGAGTTAAAGATTTAGCTAATTCAATGTTTATACTACTGAAAACAAACACTAATGCTAATCTACGAAGAGGTTGACCTTTGTTGGGCGGTGGGCCCTTGCTACTTCAACAAGTTAGCTACTGAAGTCTACGAGAAGCTTGATTTTAACACACACATTACTCTCACTCACACTTCAAAACATAAAATCAAATCTCTTTTTGACAATTCAACTCATTCTTAATCATAGATAATCAAAATATGGAGATAAAATAACATTCCATTAATATTCACTCAGGATATGTTCTGTACTATCATACGCCGCTTACATATTGATGATATGCTAACTCTCCTACTCTTCTACCATCCTTGCCATGGCTATTTAATAGTCTGAGTCGTGAAACACAAGGAGGCAAAGTGATTTGCAAATCAATCAGTTGTTAAGTTTAATCATTCAGTTACATATTTAGCTTCATCCTCATGACACGAAGTGCATGAGGATGAGGCAATCAACAAACTATTCTTATCATAGCAAATAGACATCCACCAATTGACTTAGGCGAGATCTGACACTTAACTTAGTGCATTAGGCTCTTCCATATTAGTACCGGATCATAACAGGTAGATGGTACCGGATCCTGACAGAGTGTAAAAGGTGGTACCAGATCATGACAAAGCGTGGCCATTGGTACTGGATCATAACAGTGCATGTTGTTGGTATCGGATCGCAACAGGTAAGATTTAGTACCAGATGTGTTTGGTACCGGATTCGGACAGCAACAGTCTTCGTGCGCAGGTACCGGATCATGACAGAGTTGGTATAGGAATGCTATACATCTCGAGGTTAACGATTCACATATGACCAATTGAGCATTAGTACATGAAATATTTATTTCCTAAACTCAATAAACCACAAAATGCATGAATTAACCATACTTTACCTTATGACCTTATTACTGGCAATTGGTAGCATTCTTGTCATTCACTCAAGCTTTAGGTAGGCCCAAAAAGGTATAGGTGAAGAGTATAATAGGTTAATGAGAATTTTAATTTAAGGTCTCAACATGCCGATAGAAATACTTTTCCTCGAGCCAGAGGAAGAGGAAGAGGCAAAGGAGGTGAAGTGAAATTCTTTGTCTATGGAAAAATTAGACATAAATCCTATGAGTGTCCAGATAGGAAGAAAGAAGGTGGTGAAACTCACATTGCCGAATATCAAGGACGGAATGTTGAGGCAGAGGACACTGAGGGTGAAAGATACTTAATGATGTAGAAAGTTCTCTTGAAACCAGAGAAGGAGCTAGAGAACCCAACCCAAAGAAACAGTCTGTTTTAGACTGCCTGCAAAACCAAAGACAAGGTATGCAAGGTCATAGTGGATGGCGGTAGCACATATAATCTTGTATCTACGCAAATGGTAGAAAAGATGGAGATGGAGACTGTTGCGCATCCAAGCCCATACAAAGTTTCGTGGCTACAAAAAGGACATCAGGTAAATGTCACTAAACAATGTTTAGTTGAATTTAAATTAGGAGGATATAAAGATGAGATCTTATGTGATGTCATTTCCATGGATGTTTGTCATCTATTGCTGGGTAGACTGTGGAAATATGACATAAATGTGGTACATGATGGGAGAAAGAACACGTACACTCTGGAAAAAATGGTAGGGCGCACATGTTGTTGTCAATTAAGGATAAGGAGGTGAAAATAGAGATGAGCAACACTATAGTTCTCATGAGTGGGAAGGAACTTCTTAAGGAAGTCAAGAAGAAGAAGGACATGCAATTCATTTGGTTAGGAAGCCCATAATTGTTTTGAACAACACTAGGATAGATGATTTACCGGAAGAAATCCAGGAGTTCCTGGAAGAATTTGGTGATATAGTAGTGGATGAACTACCTTGTTCATTGCCACCTATCAGGAGTATAATCCATCATATGGATCTTATACCTGGAGCCAGTTTACCAAACAAAGCAACTTATAGGTTGATGCCACAGGAGAATGAAGAAGTTAAGAGACAGGTCTAGGACTTAATGGACAAAGGATTGATTCGGGAAAGCTTTAGTCCATGTTCCAACAATGCTCATCCCAAGGAAGGACGATGGCTGGAGAATGTGTACAGAATCAAGGGAAATCAACAAAATTACCATCAGGTATAGGTTTCCATTGCCAAGGATGGATGACTTGATGGATTGCTTGAGTGGAGCAAAGTTTTTTACAAAGATTGATTTGAAAAGAGGATATCATCATATTAGAATGAGAGAAGGTGATGAATGGAAGACAACATTCAAGATGAATGAAGGGTTGTATGAATGGCTTGTCATGTGATTTGGCTTGACAAATGAGCCCAATACTTTCATGATATTGATGAACAAAGTCCTGAAGGATTTCATTGAGAAATTCGTCATTGTATATCTTGATGATATATTAATTTTCAGCAAAACTGAAGAAGAGCATTTGAAGCATTTAGTTGTGGTGATGAGAAGGTTACAACAAGAGAATTTGTTGATCAACATGAAGAAATCGTCATTTATGAGGACATAACTCATTTATTTGGGTTTTGTTATCTCTGCCAATGAATTAAAAATGGATCTGTAAAAGATAAAGGCAATTAGATATTGGCCATCGCCGAAGAGCATGTTTGAAGTTCGAAGCTTCCATGTTTTGGCTAGCTTCTACAAGAAATTCATCCGAAACTTCATTGGGATTAGTGCACCAATGATGGATACGATGAAGAAAATACATAAATCATTTCATTAGATGGAGGAAGCAGAGAAGAGCTTCAACCTACTGAAGAAGAAGATAACTAAGCAACCAATTCTGGCTTTTCCAGATTTTAGCAAGACATTCCAGGTCAGGTGTGATGCGAGTGGATTCGCCATTGGAGCGGTCTTAAACCAAGACAATAAGACAGCCACGTATTTCAGTGAAAAACTAAATGAAGCAAAGATTAAGTACTCCACGTATGACAAAGAATTCTATGTAGTCATACAAGCACTGAAGAAATGGAGGCACTATTTGGTTCCAAAAGAGTTCGTTTTGTATAGCGATAATCATGCTTTGCAACTTGTGACTCGATAGGAGAAGTTGAACCAAAAAAATGCTAAATGGGTCGAATACATGCATAATTTTACTTTTGTGATTAAGCATATTTCTGGAACTGCTAACAAAGTTGCTGACACTTTGAGCAGGAAATGTTTGCTTATGCAGGAATTAAGAGTTAAGACTTTGGGTTTTGATAACCTCAAAGAAATGTATAGGGATGATCTAGATTTCAAAGAGGCATATGAGGCATCTGAGAATCCAATTCTCAGGGACAAAATCCAATGGATATAGTACATGATCCAGGATGGACTATTGTTCAGGGGAAATCAATTATGTATTCTGAAATGCTCCATGAGGGAGAATTTGCTGAAGGAAAAGCACAACGGAGGATTGGTAGGACACCTCGGTCATGACAAAATGTTCTCAAAGTTGAATGGCTCGTATTACTGGCTAGGAATGAGGATAGATGTGAAGAAATTTGTGGACAGGTACAGGATTTGTCAGCACACGAAGGGGAAAAGGCATAACATAGGGTTATATCAGCCATTACCCATACCCAAAAGGTCATGGGACATAGTAAGAATGGATTTCTTATTAGGACTGTCAAGGACACAGGGGGGATATGATTCAATATTTGTAGTGGTAGACAGATTTTCAAAGATGACACATTTCATACCATGCCAGAAAACCAATGACCCAACTCATATTGCGAACTTGTTTTTCAAGGAAGTCATCAGACTTCACAGCTTGCCAAGGAGTATTGTTTCTGATCGAGATACCAAGTTTGTAGGACATTTCTGGAGGAACTTATGGAAGACACTAGGGACAAACTTTTCTTTTAGTTCAGCATATCACCCTCATATGGATGGACAGACAGAGGTCATGAACATGAGCTTGGGAGATTTGTTAAGGAGCTTAGTGACTGAACACCACAGTCAATGGGATCACATTTTTCCACAGGTGGAATTCACTTACAATGATTCACTCAATAGAAGCACAGGGTAGAGTCCATTCTGAATTGTATATGGAATGAAACCAAGGGGAGTCTCTAAATTGAAAGATTCAGAACAAGCTGAGTTCAGGAGTGCTAGTGCAGAGGACTTTGTAGAAGGAATGAAGGATCTTCATAGCAGAATCAAGGAGTTGTTGTAGAGTTCAAGTCAAGAGTACAAGCGTAGAGCAGATCAACACAGGCAAGAACTTCAATTTGAAGTTGTTGATTTGATTCTTGCACATTTGAGGAAGGAAAGGTTCCCAAGGGGAACATACAAGAAGATGAAGATGAAGAAAATTGGATTGTGCAAGGTCATAAAATTTTTTGAGGCAAACGCGTATGAGATTGAATTAGCCAATGGGGTCGGAATCTCACTGATATTCAATGTCGTGGATTTGTACCCTTACAGAGCTAAATAAGCAGGAGAAGAATATGAACAAGAAGAAATTCCATGGACGAAACAAATGCCTATAGCTAGAAAGCCACAGATGGAAAGCATAATTGACAAGAGGATTAGCAGAAAGACCATGAGAAAAGAGTATTTTGAATATTTGGTCAAGTGGAAAGGACATCTAGTTGAATATTCTAGTTGGGAGGATGAAGCAGCATTTCAAAAGCATGGACAGACCGTGCAAGAGCTCATGAACAAGAGTTCATGAAAATTTTCAAGCGAGGGAGCATGATGTAGGAGCATCGTATAAAGCCCAAGTGCGTACCTAAAACCAAGGAGACAGTTGGACGCGAAGATGCAATTAAACATGTTTTTGTGAAAACGTTTTGAAATTTAAATTCTGAAGCACTAATGTAATGGACATGAGGAAAGTGAAGTTGCATTTATGTATTGAATATCCAAACTGATTTTCGAGCGTATGTTCCTATCCACCGGATGTAATAGGAATTTATGTGTGTTTAATGAAAGTAGGTAGATTTAAATGATAGATTAGATAGCTTAGGAGCATAGGAGGGAAAATGGATGATAGACACCCTCAAACCTTGTATCATGGTAACATAATTCAGAATTTGTAAGCTGTAGAGATGCAGAGGAGAATATAGAAGAACAAATAATTTTATGCATTCTTAGTTGTTATTCGCCATGTGCAAGAACACTGGAATTAATAGAAGAAAACTTTATTTCCAATCTATGTGTTTGTCATGGTTGTGGAACCACCTGTTAAATGGTATGTTGCGGGCTTGTTTGCATTCTCTGTATACATCTTCTTTCAATGCTATGTGTTTGTGTATGCTCTAGAATTCTATGTTGAATGTTTGAAATCTAGATAAGGGGAGAATAAGTTTCAGTTGTTTCTCTTTCTGAGAACTCCTACAAAGCGTGCAGTGGAGGGTCCACAAGGAGTGCACCGACCAGGCTCTGAGTTTCATCTCAAAACTCTTAGAGGAGATTCAAATTGTGTCTTTACAGGCAAGACTGATAGCAGATCACAGAGTCGTGCAAAGTGTGCGCAGGCTGGGAGAAGGGAAGGAAATACTTCAAACTCATAGGGGAGTTGAAGAATTATCTATTGCAAAGAGTGCATAGAGCCAAAGACCCAAATAACCTGAGGTTTTTATAAATTTTCGATAAGGAGTGCGTGCAAGAACCCTTTTGGAAGCCTTGGATTCTGTAACACCCTGTTTCCCCCAGATTGTAAATATAACTGAACTGGACAAGGACTATGGCAAAACTCATAAGTATGAATATGTGATGTAAATGGACCTGCAGGAAGAGGTCAATGAATGTAAATAATAGATTGAATATTATTGAATTATTGCAGAACTACTGAGAGGGGATGTGCGGAAAAGAGACCACGATGGTGGTGGAGGGCACCTTGAAAAAGGGGCGTTAACTTCCACCAAGAAGGGAATACCGTATTTGGACTCCACTGGCCCAGAGAACCAAAAGCGGCTCGCTAGCCCTGAAATAAATGCCTTGCAGGCTGGTAGGTGGATGGATTGATGAGGGATGGGGAGGTGAACCGCCTGTCTATAGAGCCATCATGACTGACCAGCACGAGGGTAATCGTGCCACACGCAACCTCGCGAGAGGATAAGGTGTATGGCAGAAGCGATTACAGGGGGTGGACGCGAGGGGAACTCTGGCAGTCCTATTCAGAGGGAGTGATCGCAGAGAGGAGGGATTTTTGCAACCTTCGCTCCTGGACACTGGCCGACAGAGAGACGCAAGTCTCAAGACATTATGGTCTCAGCTCGGGGGTGGCTAGTGGTAAATCCATAAGGAGTCACTACGCCTACAGTTGGGTGGAAACGAGCACCCCTCTCAGCAGTCACGTCCATTGCTGAACTTACTTCGGATAAGTGTTTTTCTCATATTGCATCTTGAATTTACATGCTGTCACATATGTTCATAGACTTGTGGAATTGTACATGTTTTCCTGTGTAGGAATGTCTGTGTAGTAATTAATGATCAGGAGTATATATTAGTTCATAGAACTGTGAAATTGTGAATGATTTCAGCATAGGAGTGTCCGCATAGTATTTGATATGAATGAGTTAATATATACCTATCACAGAGGAAATCATGCATGACATACGTTGGTAATTGAATCTAGCTATGCTTAGAGTGAGCTAAGATAAGTACCCAACCGTCCTAGGGAAGCTATTTTCCCTATCCGTCTCCAGGAAAGCCCTGGGATAAATCTCTTGTAGAATTTCCCCCTAGTAGAAGGGATACGTAGCCATTCTTGAGAAGGCCTTCAAGGAGGAAGAAATCGACAGTCAGGACCTCACGGAGAAGATTGACAAAATATCGTCATCCGTTAGATCTAGAAAAGTTGCACGGGGTTTAATCCCAGGCGTACATAGGTGGAATCCCGGGAGAGTCATCGGGAAATCTGAGTCATCGAGGTTTTGTTGGGTCTGAGAATCGAGACCTTATGGTCCCCGAAATGCCGAGAACGGATCCTAGCCATTAATTTCGGCAGGACACGTGTCAGCGTTTGGGAGGCGTCGGGATTTTTACCATCGGAGATTTGGGGAGTATAGAACCGTTACATAATGAAATTGCGATACGCAGTTTCCCGATAGGATCAGGGCTATCCAACAGCAGCGACATGTGGCAGAGGATCCCAGAGAGTCGGAGTTCGGCATATCGGGGTTTTCGAATGCATAGAACTCTTACCATCCGGAATCGCGATCCGTGATTTACCGATAGTATATGAGTCGTCCATCTAAGGGACAGGTGTCGGAGATCCCGAGAGCAAGAGAAACAGGACTTCGGAAGTCTTGGAATCCTGAGAGCAAATCTAAGTCGTCCGGTTGGAGAGGGCCACGTGTCACGAGATCGTCCGTCTCGGAGATCCGGGGTACCAGGCATCGGGGCCACTCAAGTCTCGAAACAGTGATAATATATGGACTGTCCATCGGAGGGACAGGTGTTAGAGATCAAGCACCATCGGCATTTGACACGTCGGGAAATCGGAAATTTCCGAGGACAAGAGATACGGGACAGGATGAGTCGCGAAATCCCGAGGAAGGGATCTCAACCATTAATCTGAGGGACGCGTGTCAGAGGATCCCGTAGAGTCGTGGATCGGGAAATCGGAGTTTTCGATGGTAAGGAACTTGTGCAACAGGAAATCGCGATCCGCGATTTCCCGACGGAATCAGCACCGTCCATCAGCGAGGATGCGTGGCGAGAGATCTCAAAAGGTCGGAGTTCGACGTATCGGGGATTTCAAGGACATGAAACCCTTGCCTTACGAAACCATGATATGCGAATCCCCGATGCCATTATAAGCCCTTGATCCAAGGGACACGTGTCGAGCATCCAGAGAGAATCGGGGATCGGGATATCACAAGTCCCGGTTATAGGTGTGTTGTGTCATCGTAAATGCTAAAATCCCGATGGGAGGTTATACGGCGGTGGCCTTATGGTAAGTGGTCACACGGACTAGTGTATAGCATAGAGGGATAATGCGTTAGGGGCATATCGGGGATCGGAGAATCACGAGTTTTGAGGACTCGTGAATTACGACAATGGAAATCCCGAACCCCCGATAGAAGTAGCCCCATACAGAAGGTAAGACCATGGTCGTAAAGGTAGTAAACCACAGGCTTGGCCCGGGGGAGTTAAGGCGTCAGGAGCACTTTAGGATTCGAAGGATCGCGAGACGTGGGGTGAATGAGTTTTGACATTTGAAACCCCGAATTCTCGATATGGAACCAGGAATTAGCACTTGGCTAATGAAGGCATCTGGAGATGTTCCCTTTTTAAGGGGGAGATTAACCCAAATTTTTTAGTTTATGATAATGGGTGTGTTACAAAGTGTTGTCAGAGCATGGTTACAACACTCGGCCTGATTGGGCTCATGCACCAGTCGCACCAGTCACGCATAAACCTCGTATGAAACACTCCTATGAGGAGTAACCCCTGAATTAACTATCTTATCCAGGATTAAAAACTTGGAATATGAACACCCGACTGTGCATGCATGTGAAAGAATTATGAAATTATGCACAAATTATAAAATGTATTTAACTCTTGACTAATATCCAACGTTTGTCTTTTCACTCAAGCGGACGATCAACCGCAGGAATCTACAAACGCAGAGTATGGTGACTCACCAAGAGGTGGGAGAAGGCTCCCACAACAGAGAAGAGGAGTCTGATGAAAGAAGAGTAATAGGAACCCCTATAGACCTAGCCGAGACTGTGAGGAGTCTCATGGTCGAATTACAAAGCTGCAAGGTCGATAATGAAAGGATGATGAAAGAACAAGAAAAGCAAACTGAGATTAATGCAGTTCTACTACAGAGCTTATCTGATCTACAACGACAAATGCAGCATGAACCTGAGATGCAGGATTGTGGCCGTGTCAGTGGCCACACTGAAAGAAGAACATCCAGAAAGGTCCACCCTAGAGGTAAAGGACCCATGCCAGACGATTCCACTGAAAAGGAAGCTGGCAATTCAGAGGGCTCTTCTAGCAGCAGGACTAGTTCCCATTCTCGTAGAAAACAGAAGAAGCAAAAGACTTCCAAGAGTCACAAATTTGAGGAATTTAGAAAGGCCAAACCTCCCTCCTTCGACAGTGAGATAAAGAAGGGAGAGGAAG
>ML805799.1:53156-95034 GCA_009831015.1 Picea engelmannii | reverse complement strand
GCAGAGAGGAGGGATTTTTGCAACCTTTGCTCCTGGACACTGGCCGACAGAGAGACGCAGGTCTCAGGACATCGTGGTCTCATCTCGGGGGTGGCTAGTGGTAAATCCATAAGGAGTCACTACGCCTACGGTTGGGTGGAAACGAGCACCCCTCTTAGCAGTCGCGTCCATTGCTGAACTTACTTCGGATAAGTGTTTTGCTCATATTGCATCTTGAATTTACATGCTGTCACATATGTTCATAGACTTGTGGAATTGTACATGTTTTCCTGTGTAGGAATGTCTGTGTAGTAATTAATGATCGGGAGTAGATATTAGTTCATAGAACTGTGAAATTGTGAATGATTTCAGCATAGGAGTGTCCGCATAGTATTTGATATGAATGAGTTAATATATACCTATCATAGAGGAAATCATGCACGACTTACGTTGGTAATTGAATCTAGCTATGCTTAGAGTGAGCTAAGATAAGTTCCCAGCCATCCTCGGGAAGCTATTTTCCCTATCTGTCTCCAGGAAATCCCTGGGATAGATCTCTTGTAGAATTTCCCCCTGGTAGAAGGGATACGTAGCCATTCTAGAGAAGGCCTTCAAGGAGGAAGAAATCGATGGTCAGGACCTCACGGAGAAGATTGACAAAATCCCATCATCCGTTAGATCTAGAAAAGTTCCATGGGGTTTAATCCCAGGCGTACATAGGTGGAATCCCGGGAGAGTCATCAGGAAATCTGAGTCATCGGGGTTTTGTTGGGTCTGAGAATCGAGACCTTATGGTCCCCGAAATCCCGAGAACGGATCCTAGCTGTTAATTTCGGCAGGACACGTGTCAGCGTTTGGGAGGCGTCGGGATTTTTACCATCGGAGATTTGGGGAGTATAGAACCGTTACATAATGAAATTGCGATACACGATTTCCCGATAGGATCAGGGACATCTAACAGCAGGGACACGTGGCAGAGGATCCCAGAGAGTCGGAGTTCGGCATATCGGGGTTTTCGAATGCATAGAACTCTTGCCATCCGGAATCGCGATCCGCGATTTACCGATAGTATATGAGTCGTCCATCTGAGGGACAGGTGTCAGAGATCCCGAGAGCAAGAGAAACAGGACTTCGGAAGTCTCGGAATCCCGAGAGAAAATCTAAGCCGTCCGGTTGGAGAGGGCCACGTGTCACGAGATCGTCCGTCTCGGAGATCCGAGGTACCAGGCATCGGGGCCACTCAAGTCTCGAAACAACGATAAGATATGGACCGTCCATCGGAGGGACAGGTGTTAGAGATCAAGCACCATCGGCATTTGACACGTCGGGAAATCGAAAATTTTCGAGGACAAGATATACGGGACAGGATGAGTCGCAAAATCCCGAGGAAGGGATCTCAACCGTTAATCTGAGGGACGCATGTCAGAGGATCCCGTAGAGTCGTGGATCGGGAAATCGAAGTTTTCGATGGTAAGGAACTTGTGCAACAGGAAATCGCGATCCGCGATTTCCTGATGGAATCAGCACCATCCATCAGCGAGGACGCGTGGCGAGAGATCTCAAAAGGTTGGAGTTCGGCGTATTGGGGATTTCAAGGACATGAAACCCTTGCCTTACAAAACCGCGATATGAGAATCCCCGACACCATTATAAGCCCTTGATCCAAGGGACACGTGTTGAGCATCCAGAGAGAATCGGGGATCGAGATATCGCAAGTCCCGGGTATAGGTGTGTTGTGTCATCGTAAACGCCGAAATCCCGATGGGAGGTTATACGGCGGTGGCCTTATGGTAAGTGGTCACACGGACTAGTGTATAGCATAGAGGGCTAATGTGTTAGGGGCGTATCGGGGATCGGAGAATCGCGAGTTCTGAGGACTCGTGAATTACGACAACGAAAATCCTGAACCCCCAATAGAAGTAGCCCCGTACAGAAGGTAAGACCACGGTCGTAAAGGTAGTAAACCACAGGCTTGGCCCGGGGGAGTTAAGGCGTCAGGAGTGCTTCGGGATTCGGAGGATCGCGAGACGTGGGGTGAATGAGTTTTGACATTTGAAACCCCGAATTCCCTATATGGAACCAGGAATTGGTACTTGGATAATGAAGGCATCTGGAGATGTTCCCTTTTTAAGGGGGAGATTAACCCAAAATTTTTAGATTATGATAATGGGCATGTTACAGATTCACAAGCGAAAGCTCAGAAGGGATAGAACCTTTGAGAATTTCAAAGGGAGGCAGAGGTCGAGATGATCTCACATAAGGCAAGTTTAGGAGGGAGGATGCCAATTCATTTGGCCAGAAGTCCTTGAGAACTTAAAAACAGACGGTGGAGTCAATTTAAGGAGAAGTGTCGAAGTTACATAGGCCATTGGATCTGATAGACCAATGGAGGGATTAAGACTGAGAGTCTTTCAACACCCATAAGCTCATGAGGAGTAATGACTGTTAGATATAGATCCACGAGGACCGTTGATCTCGTATGTGAATTCACCATATCAAGGATCGGGAAGTGGAATAGTTCAAGGTTGGAGTCGAGAGTTGTGAACTCCCGGGTTGCGAAATCCTGATACAGCCAGGACCATTTGATCGAGGGAGGCACACAGTCATAGATCTCATCGAGAGTACAATTTCGGAGTCGGGGATCCATAAAGTAAGAGGAAAGACTGTTGGTTGTTCACTCAAGTTGCGAAAGCCAGAAAGTCTGTGTGGATAGGTGGCAAGAGCTTACCCCATAAGTAGAGTAAAGTGGAGGAGACAAGTGGCATGTATGCATCTCTTTGGCAAGGTCCACATAGCACTGACTTATTGTGTTTCGGGGATTCGCGAGGGAAGAGCATGAGAGCTCGACACTCTTACTCGCGAAGTCGTGAGTTGTGAAAAGGTGCTTGCGTTAAGGCTTAGTTGTGGTCATATTAGAAAAGGAGATGAAGAGGGGGCTTACACCTTAACCCCATTCGAAATTTTGTGTCTCGGCTATTGCCAAGGGATGTGGCATTGTATTCGAAGTTTCCAACTTGCGAGACTCGAAGTCCTTTGCGGGTTTATACAAGGAGTTCAGTTAACCCTTGTCATGGTTTAGAAAATATCCAGTGTGGATCTCGGCCTGGGGGCAGGAGGTCCGCACCAAGAAATGTGTGATTCTCTTCCTCCTTCTCTTCCTCTCAGGACATTCCTAGGACATTGATGGGTGTTCTATATGCACTAAAAACACACTAAAAACCCTCAATTAAATTGTCAAGCCGTGGTAAGTAAACTTAGATTTGTAGAAAAATATATGCCAAAGGTAGAAGGCTAGTAGGAGTATAGTCTAACTAAGGAAGGCAGCTATCTAAGGCTAATCTACTCGAGCAAAGCTATCTAATGAGAAAACCCTACTAAGCAAATTGAAACTATGTAACCTAAGTACTTTTGGGCCAAGGATCGATGGATAGTTCCTAAGAAACCGAGTAAAACCCTAATTAAAGAAAACTAATTCATCAGTAAGTAATAAGCAACTATTTAAGCATAACAATAAGCAAATAACCAAAGAAAACTTCTTTAACTTTCCAACCTACATTCAATGAGCAACTACCCTATGAAAGAAAATAAATAAGCAAGTAAGCAAAAACACCTATCTAACGTATTAAAGAAAATAGACAAGTAAGCAAAGACACCTGACTAACCTACTAAAGAAAAAGACAAGTAAGCAAAGGCAACTAACTACTGCAAGTAAAACTTCTCATTGAACAACTATCTAGCCTAAGAGGCAAGTGAACTAAATGCATAATGCAAAACTATTTCTAATGCGTGAAAGGAAATCTAAATGCTCAATGCAATGCATGAAAGGAAATCTATTCTATTGAAAGCAATAAAGATTAGCAACTAATTCTTAATCTATGATAAGAAGACTACTATATAATCTATCAAAGCAAATTCATTTTATCCTACAACAACAAATAAGACTATTTTCTAAACTATGAAAGAAAGAAACTATCTTTAGTCTATGAAACACTCAAATGTAATGTTGGTGGTTGTGTGAATGTTAAATACCCTGCATATTCATATATTAACCATCAACCACATAACGAGATCATCATTAAACTTCTACACTACATAAGAAAAATTCATACTTAAACTCGAGCTATTAATCTAAAAAATACAATTGCAATCTAATTCTACGAAGGAAATTATATCAAATGAAAAGTATGCTATATCTACTCTAACAATTGAAACTGCAATAAAGAAATGACTAAAAACAAAAATTAAAGCATGTCATTTAAAAAGTAAACTAACAACTATGTTAATCAACAACTGATTTAACAAGATCTATATAAAAATGAGATAAGCAAGCTATGATTAAAAGCTGAAATTGACTCTATCCATCCATCAAATCCTTGTCAAAGAAAACTCAATTAAAAACTCTTCTCTATTCTAATTAAAACTCTGTTTTAAATTGGATTCTAAAATCATAAATAAAAGCACAATCTACTATCTAATTACACATGGGGTTAGTCTAGGGATTTGCAAATCCGTTCCTAATCTACGATATTAATGCATACTAACACACTCTATCATTCTAACCTGCAAAAGAGAATCAAAACAATTTAAACTACAACAACAAACTAATTAATAAATTGATAATGCATGTACAGGAAATAAAGAGACAAATAAATCATAAAATGCATGAACAACACACAGAGAGTTACCAGACTGTCAGTGCCCCCCCCAWCAAGTCGTGGTCACTCTTTAAAAGCACACCACAAACTCAACAGGTTGAATTCACCATGAAAACCCAAAAACGTAGTTYTGGCATAATCTGGCAATGTAAAAAACTCAAAAYAGAGAAAAAACAAATTTGTCTATAATACATTGGCTYTTCTACTYGGTTAACAATCTTCTGATCATCCTAGTGGTATTTATAATGTTTACATGCCAAGTGGTCGACCACAAGAGGTTCGAACCACTTCTAAAATTGGTAAATTTCATTAATGGTGCCCTAACTGCCGAAACAGAGCAAGCCAATAATTGCCCTCTTTGAACAACTGAAACTGAGATGTCTGGAGCATAGTATCTGTAGGGGACAATTATGAACAAAACCCATGTGCCCTATTTTCCCACCACTGGCTACCAATACCATAACCGCCAAGTCACCCTATGCTTTTGTGCAAGAAGAGGTGTTGGACGGAGTGCCGGATCAAGTGCCGGAACGAGTACTAGAAGGAGTGTCGGATCAAGTGCCTCAACTAGAAACATAGTGCATTTTTTCCCTGTAACACCATAAAAACGTGAATTAGCTCTTGGAAATCATAAAACATGATTAATTATACTTGATATAATCATTAAACATGAATTATATGTACCTTGTGCCGATCATACCATTTTATCATGAAATTCTTCAAAAAGATCCTTTAAAATATGAAAAACACATACGTACATGCGGAAAAAGTGTATAATAACCGTTAAACAAGTGATCATATCTTGGGCCCAACATTACCCCCACACCTAAGATTTTGTAGGTCCCACTGCAAACAAAAGGAAATTTCCCTTTATGACTAACTTGCGAAGGAGGGGGTGGATTAGCCTTAGAAGCTTCTTCCTCTTGCCCGAGGTATTTTGAATTATGATTTTGTGGTGTTTTAATTGCATCCATAGACTATTATTGGTGGTAGTTATTATGATAAACCTAACTCTATAGAGAATTAATCTTGGGTTGTAGGACAACATTATCATGGCGTAAATGACAACTAAATGTTTCATTCTCTCTAAGTTTGAACTGGAGGGTTTGGAGTTTTTTGAGGCTGCTGATGACAAGTGAGGAATCCTTGAGATGTATATTATATCATTGATCCTTTAAACCATGCAAAACAACAATTTTACCTCTACAAAATTAGTTCCAAAAGTGACTTCCCATAAGCGCAACAATTCTGGCCTGCTGAACTTGTGAAAAATAAGTATCAAAGTGACATTTGTAACTACAATACAGTAAAACCTGTGTAAAAAATGAGGGATTTTTTTGTTTTTGAATATGTTATTGACAAAAACCTCTCTTGGTTTTCAAAAATTTACTTTTAGTTGTTAGGAAATCACGGCAAGAAAACATGACTAAAACAGGAAAAACAAAGTGTTTTATTTCCTAAAAAACTAGGCCTCTAAGAGAATTAAATATATCCAAAACCATAATGTATATTTAGAAACTGGGAGAGGTTATTGTTTTTTAATATGTCCTTGATAAAAACCTCTCTTTGTTTTCAAAAATTCATTCCCTGTTGTTAGGAAAACACAAAAAGCAAATATGACTATAACAAGAAAAAAACAGAGTGTTTTATTTTTTGAAAGCATAGGCCTCTAAGATGATAGAATATATCCCAAACCATAACGTATATTCAAAAAATGAGAGAGGTTATTGTATTTTGGTATGTTATGAATAAAAAAATCCTCCATGTTTCAAAATTACTTTCCCATTTGTTCATAATCCTAGCTTGAAGTTGGTTACTCAAAACTTGCAGAAGCGCAGTGTGTTGTTAACAGAAGCACAACATGGTCTTTGATAGGGATTTTGGAGGCCTTCCCAGAGGAATTTTGGGATGAAAGTGGTATGGGTGGAAATTTTATGATGTCTTCTACACAATGGGACCATCAAGCACTGCAAATTCCTTCTCCAAATGTCTGAAAAACTGACTTCGAGTCAAGTTGTCCAAATGTGTAGAAACCCTCCTATAGTGACTGTATTTGGGGGATTTCTCTCAAACAATAAAACCTGTGCATAAAATGAAGGAGATTTTTGTTTATTGGTTTATTATTGAAAAACACCTCTTTCATGTTTGTCAAATTCATCTTCCTTAATTCAAAAACCAATTTTTAAGTCGAACTTTGACCAAGACAATCATTTGAAAATTTATGACAAGGAATGATGACATGACCATGATGAGAATTTATGAACTTGGATGAGTGGAGGGAGAAGTAATGAAACCTATACAAACCAATGCCAATATTACAACCAAGATATGTCAAATTTTATTTGATAAGTTTACTTTGAAAATATAACAATTTGACCTAATAACCCTATCAATCACATGAAAGAGTAAATTTGATCATTGGTGATTGGTAGAACTGACATATACTAACAAAAGGCTTGGTTTGTCCTAGTAGGCATGGTGAACAGGAGAATTGTTATTTCCTATCATTAATATGTAAAAATTCAAACAAATGATCCTCTTTTCATAAGCTTGGAATACAGATGACAATAAGTATTTAGCAGTTGTAATCGCTCAGTATTTGTCACAAAGAGTAGTTAAGTATAAGCAATCTTCTATAGAATAAACATAAAAATGCACAGGAGCTTATAAAACACACAATGATGTCAGTAGTATATAATTTAGCATACCAATACAAACAACTGTTGCTATAATATCCCAAGACTTTGTAAAGAGATAGTATGACATAATTTTGATAGAAATCCTACTTCCTCTTCTCATGGGTTTTCTATACAAATGGGCAATGCTTAGCATTTTTAGCTTAGAAACACTCGCCCCAGAACGAAGATATGGCACATCCTCGTGCCATGAATTAGCAATAGGATTCTTGGTCTTCTTTCCCGATGAGTCTACAGGGGTATCAACAATTTTCTTGGACTTTTGGTCCAGTAAAGGAATAGCTTGAGAATGAGGGTTTGGGTGGAGTAACAGACCCTAGATCAAGAGTCTTCTTGATAGTCTTGATTGTAAGATGAGGGTTTTCAAATTGGTAAATGAACTCATCCCACACTTTCTCATGTTTTTCCAACTCGGCTAAAACAAGTAGTTTGATAAGGTCATGGTAAAATAGGTTGTTATGGGGATTGGTTACATCCTTCCTCACTTGGGAAGAAATCTTCTAAAGACTCTTTAAGAAGTAAAATGGAAAGTTACAATGGCTTATGGACCTGAAAGTGAGATAATAATCGAAATTGACAGGCTTTAAAGATAGAATATCTACCTTCGCATGTAATCAATCTAGTGATGACTATGAGAGGGTTGATTAGCTCTTCTTTTATCCATTTCTTGGAGAATCCCTTAGCTCCAGAGACGTTCTGAAATTCAGTTTTGAAAACCCTGTTATAGATTTCTCTTGGCAATTGGTGGTGTTTAAATCAACAGTCTCCAACTCTTGGGATCTTTGTGGTTGAGGCAATTGATTACTCAGAGGCCACGAACATAGTGAATAGGAGTTTAGGCAGGCTAAGAATGTTCCATTGTTGTTGATTTTTCCACCATGCTCACTCAATCCACTTGCATAGAACATGTAATGTCAAACCTACAATGAACAACCTATAACAAAATGGTAATGCCAAACCGACAATGAACAACCTGTAACAAAAATAAACCAACAGAGTGGTCTGTTAAGGACATATACAACAATTTATAGCACACAGGATTTTAGCACCTCAAGATAAAATGACTGCTAATGTAACAACCTATATCATAAAAATAATACAAAATTTTTACAAAGATTTACTTCTTTAGGAAATGATCATTTGTCAACTCATGAACCCCTCCTACACACCTAAGTATTGTGACACCTTACAATCAAAAGTATAGGAAACTAGTTAGTTCTCTCAATAGCCGAAAATTTATAGTTTGTAAAGTATAAAGATAAATTTCATAGATTGGTCTGACGAGACGGTTATAATATGGCCCCACCTATAGGATAAGAGATCCTATATATAGATAAGAAGAGGTAGGCAATAGAGTTTCAAGATAGTCTCGGAGTTAGTTCCCAATGGAAAGTTTATGGAGTTCATTAACCTTAGCTTGACCATACATACTTCATGCCAACTTTGTCTGCAAGTAATGTCGTACATCGGGACAAGTTTAAATCTATTATTTATTTTTGGCAAATTACCATCCTCGGTAGGTATAATGCCCTGCTGCCAGCAAGCCTGTTCAGTACTCTGACGGGTTTACCTAGTCATACCACAGGCTGGTACCCACTGCCAGCAGACCTGTTCAGTATCCCGGTGGGTTAGCCTCTTAAAACCTCAGAGACTGACCCTCCATCCTTTAATATTTTAGTATAAGATTGCTTATGCAAGAAGATGGGGGAACAACTCTGAAAACAACTTTTTCTTTCTCTTTTTTCAATTGGGATGGTATTTATGTTAGAGGATGAATTTATGTTATATTACTTAGTGATTGTCCTGGTGTAAGGGGTACTTAATAGGACATGGCCTATCTAAAGATATGATATAATAAAGCTATTTAGTGTGTAGTGGATGGCACCATTGAGAAAGAACATAAAGGTATCTCGAGGCTCAACTTACTTTCTTCCTTTGTAGTTATTGTGATGTTTCCATGACTAACCACTAATTAGACCTCCTTGTTACTCTTTGATAAAGACACTTGACTCACTTACTCAGGTTTCTTGGAAAAACTGTACGAGAGACCTCTAAGTTTGATGGTTACAGTGTCATTTCCTTATATAGTGGTGAAGGTTCAAGAGCAACTGCTATTTAAGATGCCTTGAGAAAAAGAAGATGAAAGTCTTTGCAAAAATATGGCTAATTAAAACAAGTCATTATTCATTTGATGCTTAACAGACCACAAGGTTTAAGTATAGCAATGTTTTGAAGAAAAATTCTTCTTTTATATCTCCTTGAAACTGTCTACTCCTGGTGAAATAAATACCTACAGAGATCTCTAAAACTGTTTACAAAAACCACACTCTAAAATATAATAAACTAATGAGAWCAATGAGATCAAGTCATAGGAACATGTATCTCATAGTTCTTAAAAAAAATGTAAAACRAGGCTGCATTAGAGTCTAATATAAACTAACAATATGTAGCTTTTATTTACTATCCTACCCTACCTAAAAAGAAAGAGAAAATMTTTATTCAAGTGTAAGAACTCTTCCAATGTAACCATGTGTGGAGAAAGATAAGAAACATACTCATATCCATATATGAAAAAGTTACTGCAGTGATTACCTGGATATGAAGAACCAACCAACCTACTTGTTTGGGCTTCAGAAGGTGTTGAATAAGAGAATAGTATTGTGGCCTAATGATCTCTTGAAACCAAATTTCAATGTAATCTTGATGTTCATCAATAGTAATTTCTATGCTCTCCTTCATCATGTTGTGCAGATCCTTTTCTTCTAGATGATTGATTTCTGAAGTACATAAAGGATCTAATGAGATGAATGTTGAGAACTCCTCAATTTCAGGTCTTAATGATTTCTCTCCATTGGATTTAGTCCATAATTTTTCAGCTTCCTTCGCATTTTTGCAAGGAAAATCATTTTGTAGCTCATAGGACCTTGACTCTTATAATATTTCCAGAGAGGTAGAAAAGTTCCTGGTTGATGCCAAAATATGTTCTTCTTGAAAAGAAGAAATCTTGGCTGCTGCTAGGATTTGAGAAAATTCCCTCAAGATAATGGTTGCTTCTGAGTTCATCTTTTCATTTGATAAAACTTCGTTCACACAAAGATGATTTCCAAAAACTTAGGATCTCTTGATGGTGGTGTAAAAGCAAAGGTTGTATTGTTTGGTTCTGTGGAAGGCTCGACTGGTCTTGCCTCCTGTCCCAATACTACTGGTGCTTCAATTTTTTGTTCTGTAGTGCTCCCTATTTTAATCTCTTTTAGAGACTACTTTAGCTCTTTGGGTTGAGCTAGCTCCTGTTTTTCAGTATTGGTTTGTGGAGCTTATGAGTGGAATGTTCCTTCCCCCAAAAAGGTCGAAAGGAACCTTGGTTGCAAGCTCTGATTTAGATTTAACATATCTACCTTTTGGGTCTCTAGGCCTATTCATGAAAGTAAACAAAAACAAAAGGAAAAACTACCATTGGGTTTGGGGGAACCTACTATAGCAGATGCCCAGGTTCTTACCTCTCGTCTTAAAGTTCCCCCACCACCAATCTAATGCTAAGGTCTAGGAATGATATATTTCTTAACTACTTCTTACCTTAAAACAACTCCCCAACAATGGCGTGAAAAATGATGCGTGTTCTATGTGCACTAAAAACACACTAAAAACCCTCAATTAAATTGTCAACCCGAGGTAAGTAAACTTAGAGTTGTAGAAAAATATATGCCAAAGGTAGAAGGCTGGTAGGAGTATAGACTAACTAAGGAAGGTAGCTACCTAAGGCTAATCTACTCGAGAAAAGCTATCTAATGAGCAAACCCTACTAAGAAAATTGAAACTATGTGACCTAAGTACTTTTGGGCCAATGATCGATGGATAGTTCCTAATAAAGAGAGTAAAACCCTATGTAAAGAAAACTAATTCAACAGTAAGTAATAAGAAACTATTTAAGCATAACAATAAGAAAATAACCAAAGAAAACTTCTTTAACTTGCCAACCTACATTCAATGAGCAACTACCCTATGAAAGCAAATAAATAAGAAAGTAAGCAAAAGCACTTATCTAACCTATTAAAGAAAATAGACAAGTAAGCAAAGACACCTAACTAACCTACTAAAAAAAAAGACAAGTAAGCAAAGGCACCTAACTAACCTACTAAATCAAAAGACAAGTAGGAAAAGGAAACTAACTACTGTAAGTAAAACTTCTCTTTGAACAACTATCTAGCCTAGGAGGCAAGTGAACTAAATGCCTAATCCAAAACTATTTCTAATGTGTGAAAGGAAATCTAAATGCTCAATGCAATGCATGAAAGGAAATCTATTCTATTGAAAAAAATAAAGATTAACAACTAGTTCTTAATCTATGATAAGCAAACTACTATCTAATCTATTAAAGCAAAGTCTATCTATCCTACAATAGCAAACAAGACTATTTTCTAAACTATGAAAGCAAGAAACTATCTTTAGTCTATGAAACACTCAAATATAATGTTGTTGGTTGTGTGAATGTTAAATACCCTGCGTATTCATATATTAACCATCAACAACATAATGAGATCATCATTATACTTCTACACTACATAAGAAAAATTCATACTTAAACTTGAGCTATTAATCTAAAAAATACAATTGGAATCGAATTATAAGAAGGAAATAACATCAAATGAAAACTATGCTATATCTACTCTAACAATTCAAACTGCAATAAAGAAATGACTAAAAACATAAATTAAAGCATGACATTTAAAAAGTAAACTAACAACTACATTATCAACAACTAATTGAACACGATCTATATAAAAATGGGATAAGAAAGCAATGATTAAAAACTGAAATTGACTATATCCATCCATCAAATCCTTGTCAAAGAAAGGTCAATTAAAATCTCTATTTTAAATTGGATTCTAAAATCATAAATAAAAGCACAATCTACTATATAATTACACATAGGGTTATTCTAGGCATTTGCAAATCTGTGCCTAATCTACAAGATTAATGCATCCTAACACACTCCTTCATTCTAACCTGCAAAAGAGAATCAAAACAATTTAAACTACAACAACAAACTAATTAATAAATTGATAATTCATGTATAGGAAATAAAGAGACAAATAAATCATAAAATGCATGAAAAACACACAGAGAGTTACTAGACTGTTGGTGGGCCTCCCATCAAGTCGTGGTCACTCTCTAAAAGCACACCACGAACTCAGCGGGTAGAATTCACAATAAAAACCCAAACACGCAGTTGTAGCAATGTAAAAAACTCAAAACAGAGAAAAACAAATTTGTCTCTAATACATTGGCTCTTCTACTTGGTTAACAATCTTCTGATCATCCTAGTGGTATTTATAATGTTTACATGTCAAGTGGTCGACCACATGAGGTTCAAACCACTTCTAAAATTGGTAAATTTCATTAATGGTGCCCTAACTGTAAAAACAAAGAGAGCCAATAATCACCCTCTTTGAGCAGTTGAAACTGAGTTGTCTGGAGCTCAGTAGCTAAAGGGGACAGTTATGAACAAAACCCACATGTCCGATTTTCCCACCATTGGCCGCCAATACCATAACCTCCAAGTCACCCTACGTTTTTGTGCCGGAAGAGGTGTTGTATGGAGTGCCAGATCAAGTGTCGGAACGAGTACTGGAAGGAGTGTCAGATCAAGTGCGGAACTAGAAACGTAGTGCGGGTTTGCCCTGTAACACCAGAAAAACGTGAATTAGCTCTTGGAAATCATAAAACATGATGAATTATACTTGATACAATCGTTAAACATGAATTATATGTACCTTGTGCCGATCATACCATTTTATCATGAAATTCTTCAAAAAGCTCCTTTAAAATATGAAAAACACATATGTACATGCGGCAAAAGTGTATAATAACTGTCATAAAAGTGATCATATCTCGGGCCCAACAGTCATGTGCCCTATCTTTCCACATGCATAACATTTAACTCCACCTCCTCTACTTCTTCCTCTTTCAAAATGACCATATTATTTAGCAGTATCATATTTTTCCTTTAGTGCCTTATCATAGACAACTCCCTTACCTCTATTTAAGCCTTTTCTTCTGTTCCGCTGACTCTGGTTTCTGGCCAACTTTTCTTCTCCCTTCAGTGCAATCTGATAAGCATATTCCACTTTCCTCACAGTCAACATGCTGATTTCATCTTGAATTTCATACCTCAAACCATTTATATACCTGACAACTTTTTCATCATCCTTCTCTCTTTGTCCAGTCCTAATATTCAGCCTATAAAATTATTTTGTATAATATTTCAGTGTCATACCCCTCTGTCTCAGGTTCTTCAATTTTCTGAGAAGCTCTATCTGGTAATCCCTAGGTATGAATTTATCCTTCAGTTTGGTTACCATCCTATCCCAATTCTTTATCTTTTGTTTTCCTTTGCTCCTTCTTTCTGCTTCCAGTTCATCCCACCACAATGTTGTGTGTCCCTCTAATCTAGTGACAACATGTCTCTCCTTCCATCCTTCCTCGACATATTCATAGTTAGAATACTTATCCAAGGACCTTATCCAGTCCAATAACTCTTTGGCATCCAAGCTACCTTCATACATTGGGACGTCCATCTTTTCTATAGCTCCCAACTTCACAACAACTTTCAATAAGCGTTCTTCGATCGCATATTCCCCTATAGCTTCTTCAACTTCTATTTATTCACTCTCTGTATCACTGACATATTCAGAGGTATGTGTTCTCCTTTGCATTGCTTCCATCGCTTCCAACCTTGCATGATGTTCTCTCATTTCTCTTCCTACAACACGATTTGCTATAGGTGGTCCTGTGCGTACTCTTGGTGGTATTTCTTCAACTGTTCCTAACACACTGAGTTCAACTTCAAATCTTTTTCAGGATTTGATACCACTTGGTGCAAACCCCCCTTCTCCCTAAAGGGTTGCGCGACCTCCCGGTCTTAGGATCTTCAACAAAATCTCTAAGCTGAAGCAACTCCTCGATTTCCTGCTAAAACCTCTAAGAAAAATCCACGGGTCTTTACAAAATTCATCCCGCGTGAACTAATGATAGATGCAATCCCTTTTCCACGTGACCACACCTTGTGACCAAACGCCTATCCTCAAAAGGCGTTTCACAATTTCACGTCTGGGATAATCGTATGTGTGTCAACCCCCAATTCTGTGATTTTTGAAACCCTGACAGGGGCCTAGCGTGTGCTAGCTCTTCCCTTATCCTCCATCCATATGACCCCCAACTATGACCCGGGGCCAATCTCCGAAGTGCTTCGTGAAGTTCACTTTCTCGTCCTTCTGAAACCTGAACTTGGGAGATCCACTTTCCAGATCAACAGTCAACAGTCCCCGTGATTCAACGATCCTGTTTTCCCCTTCGCATATCGGGACTTCGAGTTTCATGAAGTTGGAGGACCGCTCATCTCCCTTCTCTCGATATCTCCTTCCCTCGAAATGATTCAATGGTCCAGATCTCTCCTCGATCTAATGAATTAGATCAAATCACGAATTCAGATTTCGCAAATCCTCACGAATCTTCCCTTTGACCTTTCCACTCTATGAGTCAGTGAAATGTTGATCTCTCACCATGTGTCCTACCTCAATCGAATGGCCACTATCATTTCAGGATTTTGAATTTCGTGAATTTGACTCTACTCTTTGCAAATATTCTGGTTTGTGAAATTTCAAAAGATCCTCATGGTTAATCAGTGCGCAACTTCTCCCAGATCTAATGGGTTGAAAGATTTTGGGTCCTCCTGGATAAACCTTAACTCTCGATCTTATCTAGTCTTCAAAATTATTTTCTGAAGGATTTCTCCCACTCAATCCTCCGTACATATTCTTCCTTTGAACTTTCAATTTATGCGCTCCATTTTTGAACACTTCAACTCTTCAAAACTTAGAAAGTTTTCTTAGTGTTTCCTCTCAAGGATTAAAACCATTACTCCTCCCGAGCTTCTAGTAAATAAAATTAAACCTTGTCCCTGGCACACACTTTCACTCTACGTATTTTTCAAAATACTTTATGATGCCCTCCTGGCACACTCTGTGCTCAACCTCTCGAGCTTTCAAACTTAACCAAGTTTGCTTCTACACGCACTCCTTGCGCTCAATATGCACACTTTGCATATGAAAGTCCCCCACTATCTCTTCTAAACTTTGAGTCAAAAAATACTTCTTCACACACACTCCTTGCACTCTGCATGCACTCCTTGCATAACTTACATAAGAGAACCAATTAAAACTTATTCAATTATTCATTCATTCACTATGAACATCATACATTTACAGAATACATATCAACAGTCAAATAATATCAATACTGTACAATTAATATCAATTCAAAGAAAAACATGATTACAATAGTTATCTCTTACAACCATTACAATGAAAACTGGTCTAAGGACCCATAGCCTCTTTGCTCTTCTTCCTCCTATCTAAAAATATATCACTTCCCACTCTAGCGGTTACCTACTCAATTAAATTCAACCTAATGACTAATCAAGGAAAGTATCCTACACCTGTAATATTTTACAGTCGTGTAAGGATTCACAATCGTTCTGTCATTTCAAACGGTGGCCCGACTTTACATACTCTAATTTAATTAAAACAAAATTCAAAACTCTACACCGCTACCAAGTTGGTTAAGATTTGGCTTTGGTTCTTTCAATGTGCTAAGGTGTCGAATTCGCTTCCACATCCAACTTTCTAGATTTGATAGTGATGCTCTTGCATCACAACAGCTTGTGCTCTCCCACACCAACCAGAAGGAGGCTACAACCCCCTTTCCTTGGCCCATCTTACCTCTCTGAAACATAAGTGTAGACTCAAATTGCCACTACGACTGATCAACTTGTAATTTCCCCTATCACTGATACATCAACCTGTCACTTACACTTTCACATCAACCTAAAATTGGTGATAAAAAAATCATCGAACCTGTAACTATCCTTGTCACCTCCACTGTCATTGTCAATGTCATTGATATAGAATCATCAACCAACTATAACCATATACACTCACATGGATACCAAAACCATCACCATACCATGTACATCAATCATGTACCAGAAATTATACCATACCATGTACATCAACCATGTCCCATAACCTATACCATACCATGTATCAAAGCCTGTACCATACCATGTACCAAAACCTGTACCATACCATGTACCTCAACTATGTACCAAAACATGTACCACAACTTGTACCATATCATGCATGTGCCAGGATATACAATAATCCATGTAATATGATATGTTCCTGATCCATATACCATATCACTCATGATATATCTCAATCATGCCATACACCATATATAATAATATATCATCAATGAAGTGCCTCAAGCATGTGATAACATCACCAAGATAACCAATATATGTATCTAATGTACCCTGAAATCACCAAGATGTTTCTCAACATGTACCAAAATCACCAAGACATACCTCAAGCATGTACACCAACATCGAATGCATGTACCTCAAACATGTTCCATAACCTCATCAAGAAGTGCCTCAAACATGCATCAAAATCACCTTGAAATGTACCTCATACATGTACCAAAAATATGCCTCACACCATGCACATAAGATGTTTCTCAAGCATGTACCAATGTATCAACAAAATACCAAAGACATGCCTCAATCATGCACCATAACATCATTGACATTTAACCCTCAAAACATGCATGTAGACATACCTTTAAACCTATAGCTAACCTAGTGCATTGTGTTATAGAATTGCATACCTTCCTCAGTCTCAACAACTTTGTACAAGCATCCTCCATCGGATCTATCTTAGCCTCGCAGGACCAATATTTTCCTCATGCAGGGCCTAGCTTGACGAGGGTTGTACGACGTACGAGGGTACCTCGCGGGATACCAGTAGTCTGACCCGCAGGGGTCAACCAAATTAGAGTCTATCAAAAAAACCTTTTTCTCCTTTGCAACTTCGAGACATTCACCTTCTCAATTCCTTGGCTTCCTCGGACTCACCATAACATATTAGATAATAGGTCACTTTCTCACTTGATAGATATTCAACAAACCTGCTTGTACAAATGAGAGGCTTCTTGTTGTGTATTTATACTTTGCCAAGTGACTTATTTCCTTAACTTTAGGGTAGACCTCTACTTTCTTGTTATAACCATTTTACCATTTAATTAATGACTTGTAACATCTTGTTATAACCGTTTAGGGCCTTCTTAAACATTCTTCGGGGCTTCCAACTTCATGACCCCATAACTCCTCAACCGTGAGGAACTATGTGACATTCCACCTACCACTGGAAAGGACATGATTACGACCATTTATCTATGAGTGTATTACCTACATTTACATTGTCCTTCATATCCTTATTCTTCAACAACTTTAGAATTCATGACCACACCTCTGGTGCTTCTTGTAGACTTGTACCCATCACATCTGTTGACATCAATGACAACCAACTATCCAACAATCACCCCCTTTAGCATTGATGGCAACTCTCATACTCCCCCTATGACCATTGATCCTCATCTATCTTTCCCTATGTTTCTCTCCCGCTTTGACATCAATGGAAAAGGGTATCTCTATCTGGGGTCGCTCCCACTATCTTTATGCTTATGACATTTCTCTTCCTTTGACATCATGGGTAAAATGGTAACTCCCCCTATGGATATATCCACCCCTGTCTTCATTCTTTTGATATTTATTTCCTAATCTCTTTCTCTAAAAATCTCTCCCCTTGATTATTCTACAAGATGTAGCGTAGATCAATGTGGGGCTTACTATATATGCTTTATTTCCTCTCTTCCATGTTTTTTTGTCGATTGGTGATTCCTCCCTTAATTCACTGACATATATAAAAAGAATTCAACATTACTTGACTTCAAGTCTTCATGGCGTGTTAAGTTCACATCTATCACCAGCTTTCCTCTAATTTTATTGTTCTTGATGACAGTTTTTATTCCCTTGCCTTGTTGTTCCTTTCACTACTTTCCTTCTTGTTACTAGATAATTCCACCTGTCAATATTCTTTCATCCACCATCATATATATTTCTAGACCTGTAAAATATCCAAATGTATCCATATTTAATAAAATTGTCCATGACTCTGCTACTCAACTTCACACAATGCTGACCCATCTGTCACTTTACCATTTTTATGACTTCTTACACTTTGTTGCAATTGATCACTACATATTCCTTCCTTTCAAGCTATTTTTTCAATCTGCAAATCAGACTCTACATGTCTACAATAATTTTTACTGAATATGTCCTTGTTTGAATCCATGTCTGGAATCCTCTATACAATCATAAATCATTTCCTAAAAAATGTGCCACTAATATTCTTCGTAAATGTTAGATGATACCTGCATGGGAATTTCTTCTAAAATCTTCTCCTCAAACAATCAAACTGTCACAAGACATTCTGCACTTCTTCCATTAAACCATTCTAAAACTGCCTTTCCAAAATCTACTAACACTTTAGATTGCTTGAAAGATAGTTCTCTGATATTTAGAGTTGTGGCTTAGACTCCCCCTCTTCAGCATTCATATTGATGGGAGTATCCATGTCAAATGGATAAAAAGGGTGGACAAAGACGCCCTAAATAATAGTAATCTTCTTCTTATATCATTTGAATTCTGACATCTTCCTCTTCAACATATTCATGAATTCTGACATCTTCCTTTTTTCCTGTTTATTTGTCCTAATCTCGTATTACTGCAAATCCTAATATTATGACTTTTGGATATTCTTCATTCATATGTTCTTCCTTTACCTACTGTTGTTTTATTTTCCAAACCTTCTTATATTTGATATCGGTGTTCTCTTTCATAGAAGTATCCATCATGCTTGTATAGTCACAAGCTATGTGTTCATAGTTATGGCATTTATAAAATTCAATATTGTATGGAGTCACATACACATTTCTTGCTTGACCATTTATTCCATAAGCTCTGCAATCTACAACTTTATGTCCAAATTTATTACAAGTAAAACAATGACCATAAAACAAACTTTGATACATGGTAGTGAATGATCTTCTTTGTCATGTCATCCTTCTGAATTCATGCCTTGTTTGATCACGATCTTATCTTTTATTGTTTCCTTCACAATGATTGGAGATTCTTGGATACTTGAAAGTGGAGGGTCTTCTTTTTTATTCATCTCTTTTGTAATATTCTTCTTGAGTTTTCTTCATTTCTGGAATTTTTTTCTTTGAGGGTTCACATTCTTCCTTCTCAATAGGGCCTCTATTGAATTATGTATAAATTTTTAGCCTTCTCTTCATTCTTCCTTTATAGAAACCTGTAAAATTTTCATTCATCTTTATTTACTGATGATGTGGAGCTTTCTCTCTCTTCGGTGTTCTTGCCGAGCTTGAAAACTTTAACTCTTAATGTGACAACTTCTTCTTCAATCTTCTCACAATACTCTTCTTTCTTCATCATCTAGATCTTCATGACTTATTCCTTTCTCTTTTCTTCTTCAAGTTGGATCTTCAAGGATAAAATTTCTTCTTCAAGTCTTATTTCATCATCTAGATCTTCATGACTAAAATTGTTGGGGTTTTCCCAGAATAAATCTTTTGTGTTCTTTTTATTTCTTGTTTATGCTGCTACTACTCAGTACATGGTATATATATGTTAATGATAGCAAAGTAAAATAATAATAGTAACAGTAATTCTCTGTTAATAAGAAAAATCCAAAATTTATTGATCGTCACTTTGTTGAATTGACGATACTGAATACAAAGTCTCCATGATCCATCCTTCTTTCTCATGAAAATAACTAACACACCCCAAGGTGACACATTTGGATGTATAATTCCCAAGTCCAACAATTCCTTCAATTTCCTTTTCAACTCCTACAATTCAAGTGTTGACAACTGATATGGCATTCTTGCTATCGGTTCAATTCTTTGTTTCAATTCTATTGTAAACTCCAACTCTCTCTCGCAAAATAAACCTAGTAACTCTTCAAGGAAGACATCAACAAACTCTTGTACTACAGGAAGTTTTTCGAATCCTTTCTTCTCACCCTTTTCATTTAGTGCTAATATTGAATATAGCTTTGATCCCTTGTGCATACTCTTTTGTAGTTGTAGAGAGGAAATAAACCTCAAGGACACTCCTTGGTTTCTTCCTACAATCACTCTATTATGTCCCAAATCATCTTTCAAGCTTAAATTGTTTGTCTTATAGTTAAGTATCGCAAGATGTGATTCCAACCATTCCATGCCAATCACTATGTCATAATATCCTAATATCCTAAGATAAAGATCTACCTTAATTACAAAATCTCCCAAGTTAATTCTATTGTCCATAACCTTTCCTCAAACCTTCTGTTTGGAACCCGATGGCATTTCTACGTACCTGAAATCATCCTGCTCGACTGCCTTTACCTTAATTATCTTGATCGCTGCACTAGAAATAAATCTCTTTGTAACACCTGGATCTATCAAGATACAAAACGTTTGGTCGATGATTGTACCTGATGTATCGAGAATAATGGATCGGTGCTCAGCTTGGAGGTTTTTCACCGTTTCATGTATCCTATGGGCCCTACTCAAATCTCCAACAGTAGTGGGTCCTAATGATTCGGTCGCCTTGGCCTTCTCAATTGGACAATATCGCTAGGAATGTGGCTCGCCACATGTCCAACATCCATTCTTCGATCGAGTGCTCCTGGTCCCCGAAGTGGAAGCTGTTGACGTAGCAGTATGTGATCCCGACTTGTTTTTTTGAACATGCCTAAAATGTTGTTGTTACTGTAGATGATGCTACTGCTGCTACTTTGGTCCTCTATAATGAGTCCTTTGATGAGGATTATGTCATCTCATTGTCGACAACATAGGTCCTATGGGCATATATCGATGCCCAAAAGTGTGGTTGGTTGGTGTCTGATGTTGCTGCGCTCCTGGTGTCGCCTGTCTAATAGGTCTAAAAGGAGTCCTTATCTGATCCCAACTATTCAGTTCTTCCTCATTTATGAGGGCCTTTTGAACTACATCGTGCAACGTCTGAGGCATTAGGATCCTCACCTTCACACGAATGTTGAAGTTAAGTCCCAACACAAACTTGTTACCCTTTAACTTCTTTGTGTTCAAATGTGGAGCATACATAAGTAGATCCATGGACCTAGCCTCGTACTTTGGCACCATAAAAGAACCCTGTCATAAGGCATTGAACTCATTAATATGGGGCTCAATGAATTACTTGGAAAAATACCTCTCCAGGAACCGTTCCTCAAAAAACTCCTCGGATACGTCTTCGACGACCATGTTTAGTTGAGGTAGGAGCGTCTTCCACCAAAGTAGAGCACTCTCTTTCAGTTTCAATACCTCCATGCAAAAATTCATGTTGGAGGTGTAATCACGAAGTTTGAAACACATTGACATGTTCTCCAACCATGCCTCAGAATCTAGGTCGTCTGTGGCACCCCAAAACTAGGGAAACTTGACCTTCTCGAGTTCTCTGTGTATATTACTACTACCAGCTGGAGTGTGTCATGAACCCTCAATAGGAACATATGATCTATTCTCATCTCAATCTAGGTGGTTGATCAACACCTCTTACATCCTCTGGAAGGATCTCATCATACCTACCACATCTCTTGCAATAACCTTCTCCTCCTCATTTGTTTGTTCATCTCCCTGGGGGTTATACCCCTCTTCCATGGATACTATCGGAGGTGTCACACCTCTTCCTCTAACCATGATTACCCACATAGACAATTTCAAAATTATATAGTGATACATTTTCAATCATTTAGTTAATATAGTGGAGGGCATAATGGTTAAAATGGCATAGGTTTGAACCCGCTCTGATACCATATGTAATGACCCCTCCATTACGACATCAATATAAGTGACTACAATAGTGGTAATATATTTTTTATTTTTATTTTTTATTTAAACATCCTTAGAAAAAAGTTACACTAAATTAACATACTTAAAAAATACACATTTCATTCCCATCTACATCACAACATGATAACAATCAAATTCATCATCAATATAACTAATATATTAATTTCATCTCATAAATATAACAAATATGTCTACCCACCCAACCTGATTGCAAGGTTAGGACCTCCAAGACACATAATCAACACTCAAGTCCAGGATTCATCCGATTGATTTTCACCATTAAAGGTCTCATGACTAGCGAATGTTCTGAGGAACATGGAGCTATATATTCCCATAACCTATTATAACCTAGACTCAGTACTTAAAATTAACAGTAATCTGCATGATCATAACACAACCCAATTTGTTCAATAAATTCATTATACTAGCACAAAAATTTGGCAAATCATCAATACTATTATCACACCATAAGAAGCTTCACAATGTCTAGTTTCATTTGCATCACAAATCATTGCTATTACCATAATACATCGTGATAGCATCCAACCCAAGATAATTGTAAATAGTAAAATAAGCAATTGAAAGTGATAGTATAAATTCTTCTTTATACTAATAAAGTTACTCATATAATATCAAGGTGAAATTTATACATTATACCTCACTAATTACATATTCAAATCAACAAGAATAATGTAAAATATTCAACTATAATCTAAGGACATTTCGTAGAAGTAATAAGGTATTAGGCATAGATTTTATCATCCATACTAAAATGCCTTTTCTTGTGTAAAGGTTTTCAATGCATAAAGTGCCACAATGTTAATCCATAATAAAATCACATTAAGCCTATTAAATTATTCGCCAACCGAAATTCAAGTGTCTAATCAAGAATTCTCTATATTTTCTAATATTATACCCTCAATATTACTTAATAGTATATTCTTTTAATTCTTTAATAAATTACAATATCAAGATATCCTTGATTCCGTGCATCAAATTACCACATATATTAATATGTAAATATCCATTCTAATTAATGGTATCCATAATTTCTATGGATTAACTCTGCCACTTATTTTTATGTACCTTAATAATAATACATTATTCCTATGAATTATCTTTTCCACCCTTTTTTTATTATATATACTTTAAATTAATTCCTTTGTTCCTATGACTTATCTTGCCACATCTTCTTATTTATAAGATAAGATAGTGTAAGAAAAGAGTTCATAATGGTAAAGTGTATGCGTTACTTCCATCTATCGCTAGAAGTTGCAGAAGAAGTATACTATAATATTATCCAAGGAGAAGAATCATAGCTTCCTATCATTACGGATTTTGTGGCAATCCAAGGAATAATTCCATGCGCAGAGTGATTTAAACCATAAATACTAGAAGTTTGAAATCTATACACAGGAGTACAACAATATTTGAATTAATAACAAAATATCCATAGGGAACGCAATGGAACAAGCAACAATGAAATTAAACGATGAAGAAACCCACAATCGCTCTGGTAAACAGATTTGGTGATGAGTAGAGTTGACAATAAGATAACATCGAGTACACTCTAGCAGTACCACTAATTCTAAGAGACAACCATAAACTTCCAGTTACAACTAACGTCATAAATTAAGAATAATTAAATCACTCGGAAGTAATTATACGAATCCCCAAATACAGATTGCATGTTAATTCAATAGTAACTATATCATTTCTAGTTTTAGAATTGCCAAGAATTCTTCGGTGTCCATATTTATAAGATTGGAATTTTAATTAATATACAACGATCTAAGAAATTCAACTCAGGTATGCAGAAAAATAGATCAACGCCCAATTATAATCAACTAAAATTTGGCAGTGGCTATAATCATTTCACAATCAACTTTAGTTTGAGTCTACAACGTCCTTCTAGATACAAAATGTCATTACATTTTTGCAATGACCAAAGGTGTATACAAGCTTCAAATTGTAAATAAATGGAAGCATCCCTACGAAATTCAAATTCTAAACTTGCAATGAAATTTCACAGTGACCAAATCGAAACTTAAGTTCAAGATTTCCAATTAAAACGAAATTGGAACGAATCTACAAATCTACCTTTGGAAAGCAAAATTATGCAACGCTCTCAAAGAAATCGTCCTCGAATTTGTAATATGATAATAGCGACCATACCCGTTGTAGTTTACAGAGTTCCAAATATATGTACAACGATCAAACAATTTCTAAATTGTAGATTGGCTACATAAAAGAAAAGAAATTTTTTATTGCAACGACCCCAATGATCCAATTTTCCAGATTGAAGTTTTAACTTGGAAACAACCAAGTGGGGTTGTAAAATTTTGTTTCTCTTGATGAGATTGGAAGAACATTCGTAATGGTCAATATAAGTCTATATAAAAAAAAGGCAACGATCTTCAGGCTTGCCTCACAAGGAAGAGTTTCTTTTCTTTTTTCAAGTTTGGTATCCGAACTTTCACAAGTAAAAGACAATCCACAATAATTTTGGCAGCATAACATTACCAAGAATAAATGAGATACATTTCTCTTCTACCACATTTTCTTTTATAGAAAAATCCCCAATGACACATGTCTCCATGCACAATTAATTATTATTTCTATTAATTGAATTAGGATTATTCACCCACACACTTGTAACACTCTCCCCAAGTTGCAAAAGTAATTACCATTTTTACATTATTTAAAAACCCAATTTCCCTCACATTCCCAACTGTGTTTCTATTTTCGCTCTTAGTTGTCCCTTTGTTCCCCAAGTTTTAATTTAATGAGTGTCTCCTAACTAGATCTTAATTAGAGTTGTATTATGAGTCTTCTTCTAGTTAGACTAGTGGTATTTTGACTCAAGATTCTATTCTTTGTACATCTATTCTTTCAAGTTATTATTTATTTTTATTTAAAAATCCATTTTATTAATTTCATGCACACATGTGAATTTTATCCACCTTTAAATTTTACTCATTGTTTCCTAGAATTTGATTTATCTCAATTATTTTAGTTTATTTAATATTTTTAATTAGTCCCTTAATTAAACTTAGACTTAGGGTTAGATTCTATTTAGGCTTTTTAATTAATAATTTACTATTTAATTAATTATTTTATTCTAACAAGATCTTACCATTTCAATGTTTTCTAGGCCACCTAGATTTATTGACTCGAGTTTTGATGACGCGATGTCCCCTTCAAGACATACATTCGTGCTCTAAGGGTTCCACTCGCCTTGACTGGTTTTGGAAGTTTGTTCGGCCCTTTGAAGTCAACACTCCATTCGGTCGACCTTGTGAGAGACTAAGGGATTCTAAGGAATAAGGACTCTACCTTATTGTGCACCCCTTAGAAATACTCATGAGCGACTGTCTCAGTCCTCCCTCATGACATCATGGACCTATCAAACTAGGTAATCATTAACCTACAGTCCATGCCACAGCGAGAGTGCTAGTAGGTTGTGATAGAGATGTCGTCACACCTCTCCCCCAATGTCTGGTTTTTGTTCATGGCCCCTTTACTCTTTTTATGAGTTGGATAAGAAAGCATCATCAATCCTACATCCACTGACAAAACAAATGTCAATAATCCATATACATAAATCATATTGTAATCAATCATATGTCACATGTGTATAAAATGAAATACTCAAACAAATACAATCCACTCCCTGATTCAATCCAGAGTCCAAGGGAGTCCATTGATTCCATCACCATCCATAACATGTCATGTGTCTTACACACTCGGGAAAAATCATCAATAACATCTGCCAATACATATACATCAAAATAGCTATAAGTCACAATACATCATCATCACATATATAACCCATAATCGAACGAAATCATAATATACCATAACCGGATCACTTGCACACAAGTCTCCTCAAAGAATATTTCAATAAAAGTGTGCTCAGTAAGGAGGGATGTTACAATCGATGAAATATTTATTTATTCAAAGTCCAAAGAGGAACATTAAAAACAATTAATATTGGTTATACAAAAACTTAAAGAGAATAAATTGTACAAAATATTCATTTAATGTGAATTTGATCAGGATAAAGTACAATATTTGGGGCAAGTAATTTTAGGGACATGGATTTCAGTTGACCCAAAAAAGGTCAAGGAAATCCTAGATTGGACACTAACAAAACAAGTGCTAGATGTCCTATCTTTCATGGGCATAAAAACGTATTATCATAGGTTCATAGAGTTGTTTTCAAAATTTTCCTATCCAATAACCTCTTTGTAGAAAAAAAGAATCATATTTAAATTCATTGAGAAATGTCAAGAGAGTTTTGAAAAGCTAAAACAATTATTAACAACAACACCTATTGTGAGGATAACATATCCACATAAACACTTTGTGGTCTACATTGATGCCTCAAAAAAAGGGTTAGAAGAAGTGTTATTACAGGATGATTATGTGATTTCTTATGAATCACGAAAAATAAAACATCACGAAGAAAATTATGCCCTTCATGATTTAGAATTTATTGCTATTATGCATACTTTGAAAACATGGAAACACTAATTAGGAAAGAATTTTTTGTTGAAAACATATAATATTACCCTTAAACACATTTTCAACAAAAAAACTTCAATGCAAGACAAGCTAGATGCTTGGCTTTCCTAAGTGAGTAAGATTTTGAATTAAAACATATCAAAATAAAAGAAAACAAGATAGAAGTTTGACTTAGTAGGAAATTAAATGTACTTTCTAGCAGTAGCATACAATCTGATGCCAAACAAAAAGTTGCATCAACAACAAAAAATGATGAAAATTACAGGGAAATTCAGGAAAATGTCATAATAATAAAACAATTGAGGGAGAATCGAAATTAAGTTGTAACTAGGAAGGTCTAGTGTTGTACAAAAACAAAATTTATGTTCCAAGCAACACAAAATTAAAGAATTTGATACTAGATGAAATATCTAACAAACCTTATTTAGGTCACCCTAGGTACCAAAATGCTATAACAACTTTGAAGAAAGAGTATTTTTGGCCAAGGACCAAAATATAAATTGTTGAATGCCTCGGTAGGTGTCTTGAGTGCCAAAAAGTTAAGGCTAAGCACGATCACCCAGCCAGATTATTGCAGCCCATACTCATTCCTCAATGGAAATGGAAAGTGATCAATATAGAATTTATTACAAGATTACCTATAATTAAAAAGAAAAATGACTCTACAATGGTAGTAATAGACAAACTTACAAAAGTTGCACATTTCATTTGAGTAAAGTCTACTCACAAGGCGATAAAAAATGCATAAATGTTCATGAATGAAATTTTTAGAATGCATAGTTTACCCAAAACTATCATTTCAAACAGGGATGTGAAGTTCACTTCGAATTTATGGAAAACCTAATTCAGTGGTTTGGATACTCAATTAAGTTTTATTATATCATATCATCCTGAAATTGATGATCACATCGAAAGGACTAACTATAATTTAGAGAATATGTTGTGGATGTACATGATGGATTTCCCCATAAAGTG
Source organism: Picea engelmannii (assembly GCA_009831015.1). NCBI lineage: Eukaryota > Viridiplantae > Streptophyta > Pinopsida > Pinales > Pinaceae > Picea > Picea engelmannii. The sequence goes on along the minus strand of ML805799.1, from coordinate 67,367 downwards.
GAGAGAGTACCTTAATCTGGTTGAGTTTGCATATAAAAATGGTTATCAGACATCATTAAAAATCAGTCCTTTTGAAGTGATGTATGGAAGGAAGTGTATAACCCCTGTTAGTTGGGACAACCTGGTTGATAGAGTTATTTTGGGTCCCGACATGTTAAAATAAATGGAAACAATTGTTCATAAAGAGAAACAAAATTTGAAAAGTTCACAGGAAAGACAAAAGAGTTTTGTAGACTTGAGAAGAACATGTACACAATTTAACGTAGGAGATCATGTTTATCTAAAAGTTAAACCCATAAACAGTTCTTTCAAATTGGTGAAGAGTTCCAAATTGTCACCATGGTATTGTGGGCCATTTGAAGTGATTTCTAGAGTGGGATCAGTGCCCTATAAACTTGCACTATCGACCAATTTAAAAGTTCACAATTTTTTTCATGTTTCCTTCTTAAATAAATATGTGCATCATGTAACTCATATTGTAAATTGGAATGTTATTGAGGTGGAACTAGAAGGAGAGTTCCAGGTGAAAGCATAGAGGCATTGTCGACAAGAAGGAAACTATGTTGCAGAACTGAGCCATCGCTCAGGTTAAAGTGTAGTGGAGGCACTAGTCCTGAGGAGGCCACTTAGGAAATGGAAGAAGGCATGAGGAAGGATTATACATTTTTTTTTCACAGATGAGATGCTCAGAATGGAACATCGAGGATGGTGTTCAGTTAAAGGGGGGGGATGTGATGTCCCTCTATTTATAAATACTTGAATATTTAAAGTTTGATTATTTATGTTGAGGGAGTTTTGAGAAAAAAATATTATGCCGAAATTATATCATCATAAATATTGATGATGATGAATATTTTTGTAAATATTATTTTTAATTTGTTTTATTTAACTAGAGATAAACTTGTTAGAAAATCTGGTTACGAAAGAGTAATTAATTATTCCATGGGAGAGTGAAAAGGGATAAAAACCACCGTAGTAAATATTTTCCATAATGAAAAGTGTAAAACTACTCCCAAATATGTGGGATGTGAGGGAAGAAGCTAACACAAAGTTAGGCCAAGAGGATTCCCTGGGGTTAGGGATGAGGTTAACTTGAAAAAAGACCTAGGGAAGCTATTATTTTTTCTTCTTGGTAACATGAGAAAAGACAAGTATAGAGGAGGCATGACACTATTGAGTACTTGTAAATGAGGATTTTATCTTGATAGTTTTGAGAAAGATTCAAACTATGGTTATTTTGGAGAAGGTTGTACAAGTTTTCAGTCCCTACACTATAATGAAATAGAATTGGGGGTGACAGGAACACATGATTTTGGTCATTCTAGTCTATGCTTGGGAGGAATTGGATTCTCTAATAATTTATCCATAGTTTTTAAGTAGACTCAAATATGTTATTCTTTCTTTTTATTCATTTTCATTTAGAATGGAAACTAGTACAGTAGGAAAAGAAAATAAGATTTCATGGCTGGTACAACTAAGAGAAAGACAATCTCTATATACTTTTAATTATGGGATTTAATGTAGTAAGAAATATAAATGTTATAGGAATTAAATACAAATATAATAAACTTGAATATAATTGGACAAAGATGATCTCTATGAATGAATATTCTATTATTTTTTCCACTGTAATAAAAATATGTATACTTGTAGCATATTATCTTTTTACATAAATTGTTTTCTGTGTAGGAGTGAGGTGAAGAGGAAAGAAATTTATTGCATAATAACTAGTGGGTTAATATGCATGCCAAAGTATTCTCTTTAAAATAATGATAGTGAAAATATCTATAAAAGTACAGACTATCAAATATAATAGTTCTTGGTACAATACTTCTATTTAAAAAACTACCTGGCATATTCCATGAAATTATGAAATAATATAGAGATGTATAGTAAAAATAATATGGACATTATTATTAATTCTTGCAATATGTGTTGGAGTTACTTCAGACACACCTAGGATTTTTTTTTCCTAAGGTTTTTTCTTTTTTGTTAGTCATTATCTAGTCTCGTATATTTTAAGGTAGAATATTCCACCTAGAGAATATTCTCTTCAGTTGAGACTTCAGTTTGACTAGTTGAGTTGAGTCTAGATGTTGCATTGGTTTTGTCACCATGCAACATTGGGATCATCACCATGATAATGCGCATTAGCCTTGGTTTCATCACCATACTGGTGCATTACCCATGATTCCTTGATCTACTCCTCACTACACTTTGTTTCAGTCAATTAACTGAAGACTAGTTGACTAGTTAACTTAGCTAGGTGGCAGTTCACTCCCGTAACTTCCTGAGAGACTACACTACATGGAAATTTACTCCCGTAATTGTCGGTGCGTGTCCAAGTCACTCTAGACCACCACTATGGTGCATTAGTTACTTATGCAACCCATATCTATTGTAAATTATTAACTCTTTGAGTGTGGAATATGGTTAATGAGAATTCTTCTATTCTTTCTCTCTTTCTTCTTCTTTCACAATTTATCTTTCCAAATGTATGTGGTATTTTCTAGATAGATCTATTATGTGCAGGTTCAACACATTTACATGTCATCAAAGCTGAAGGAATCCTAAAAAAAAGCTACACCAATTTTTTTTTCAGGTAAAAAGGATTGAAGACATAGAAAATATGGATTTCCCAAAAGAATTCATTCTTACACCTTACAACTACTTTGCATGGAAGAAGAGAATAATGATTCATCTTTGAACCAAAGGATTTTACAGGTTAACCTTGAATAGAAATAAAAAACCGACATCAACCATGGAAAAATTCAAGTATTTAAATGGAATAGATGAAGCATTCAGAACAATTTGCAGTATTATTTATCCCGATCTCCTTTTTCACATATCTTCCTGTAAGACTCCCAATGAAGTCTAGAACACCTTGGAAGGGATATTTGGAAAATAGGATGATATGAGGGGACACATGTTGGAGGTGTAATTTCTCACATTGGATCAAAAAATCTTCGACAATATCCAAAATTTCTTTACAAAATTCAAGGATTTATTGTCGCAACTCAAATCTTATGGGGTTGATAAACCTAAGGAGGAGAAACAAATAGTTCTCACCATTCTATACCAACTTGGTCCTGAATTCTCTATATTCATGTCCACATTCCATTCAATCAAATTCTCCTCTGGAGCCACCTGGAAGATGCCTTCTCTTGAGGAAATTATCCAATCCCTGACACAACAACAAGCCAAGCTCATCAACATGGAAAAAATCAAAGGCCTAAAGGCGCATGCACTTACTGTGCAAGATGGAAGATATCAATATTAGAAATATAAAGATAAAGAAAAAATAAAATCTCATTCACATCTGAAGAAGGAAGGGTACACAAAACCTTTCACCGATGCCTCCAAATCCAAAGGGGGAAAGGGAAGAAAAGATCATATTGCCATAAATGATTCCATCCAGAATATGCATGCATGTAGAAACAAATAGATACAATGAATCAAATACTTAAAAAAAAAAACATTGGAGATTGCATCCCGGAGGGTGCCAAGAAGAACAATCCAGAAGATCAGAATCCCAAGAAAGGCAATTCTAGCCATGCCTTGATTTCCATCAACTCCTCTCCCGATGCTTGGATCGTAGATTCAAGATCATCACATCAAATGGATTCCACAAAAGTAGTCTATTCTTCATTGTATGCATGCAAAGGTACTCCTATTATGATGGGGGACAACTCATCAGTCGAAGTCACTGGCAAAGGAAGGATTGAACTTGCCAACAGAAACTTCGAGAATCTGTTGCATGCTCCCAAACTTTCCATCAATCTTCTCTCTGTGTATCAAATGACGAATTCTGGCACTAGAAATAAATTCATATTCACCCTAAATGCAGTGGAAATCTATGACATGAAAACCAACTCCAAGGTTGCTACCGGTGAGGTAAATCATCAATCCAGATTGTATACATTTTCTAAATTTATTGAACCAGATTCTGCTTTACTGCTTACCCATGTTGATCAAAGTACTAGGGCATGGAACAAAAGGTTTGGAAATTTTAATTTCATATATATGAAACAAATTAGAAAACAAATATTGGTTGATGGTCTACCAGACATCCATTTCTCCAAGGGAGTATGTGAGGGATGTGTTCTTTGAAAACACCCTCAAGAGAAATTTGACAAAGGAAATTATCAAAGAGCTTTTGCGCCTTTAGGTTTGATCCATAGTGACCTCATGGGTGCCTTTCCGCATCCATATATCAAAAAAGCGAGGTTTGTTATCATTTTTGTTGATGATTTCTCACGTTTCACATGGATTTACTTTCTCAGGAAACAATCCAAGGTCTTTCAACACCTCAAAGATTTCAAATCCCTCGTTGAGAGACAGTCCAGAAAGAAAATCAAAGTCCTTTGAACTGATAACGGGGGAGAGTATGTTAATCATGAGATCCAAAATATTTGTCATGTGGAAGGGATTTAGTTGAAGCACACAATTCCCTATACTCCACAACAAAACGAAGTTGCTGAGTGGAAAAACAGATCTCTAAAATAGATGACATCTTTCATGCTACATGCAAATTCACTACCACAGAGACTATGGGTCGAAGCACTTAATTGTGAAACATACATACAAAAAATATATCCCCATAGATATTCCAAGGATATGACCCCCTAAGGGGCTTGGAGCAGCCTCAAACCGGAAGCGACCCACTTTTATATTTTTGGTTCACGTGCATGGGCCCAAATTCCCTCTGAAAAGAGGAAATCACTTGATCCATAGAGGAGTGAGTGTATTTTTGTTGGATACCCCGACGATGTGAAGGGATATAGAATTATTGATATTTCCTTTGACTGACTCATCATTGAGGGAAGTGTCCAATTCGAGGAAAGTGGCTCGCATGTACCTCAACAGCCGCATGCAGACAACTTCATTCTTCCACCTCTCCGAGAAGATGAGAATGCACATGAAGAATATTCTTTAGACGACATTTATGATTCAAAGGACTCAAATGATAGAGATATAGATTTAGTACATTCCGATTCAAAGTCAAAGCATCCAGATGCAGATGACGAGCCATAACAGAGGCCCAAGTGGGCACAAACTACTCTTGATGATGCAGGGGATCTTGTTGGTGATCCAGTCGATACTAGAAGGACTCAATATGATTTTGAGGAGCCTCCTATTGCACTCACTACCACTTAACCAGTGCCCTCTAGGAATGTTTTCTTGGTTTAGTACTAAGATCCACAGGCTTATGGCGAGGCTGTTAGAAATCCCTTTTGGAAATCCCCCATGCAGGAGGAGTACAACTCCCTCCTCAAGAACCAGACTTTGAATTTGATTCCCCTTCCTTCTGGAAGGAAACTTGTCAGATGAAGATGGGTCTATAGGACCAATAACACAGTGGATGGAAATATTAGCAGATACAAAGACATGCTTGTTTCCAAATCATTTTAGCAGGTGCATGGCATTGACTATGATGAGACCTTCTCTCCAATAGCGAAGATGGATTCCATATGTTTGGCACTTGCCATTGCGGCGGCTAAGGGATGGGAAGTACATCAAATGGACATGAATACTACATTTATTTATCGTGATATCTCTGAGGAGATCTATATGGAGCAGCCCCAAGGATTTATGCATGATTCTTCTTTTCTCTGTCCACTGAAGAAATCTCTTTATGGCCTCAAGCAGGCTTTGAGGGCATGGTATGCCAGGGTGGACTCCTACCTACTATCACAAAACTTTGTATGTTGTAAATTAGACCTGAATATCTACATGCTCAAGATGATTGATTCACTTCTACTCTTAGTTCTGTATGTTGATGATTTGTTGATCACAGGTTGCTCGACTTCAGCGATTCCTGTAGTCAAGAGGATTCTACATGACATGTTTTTGATGACGAACATGGGTCCGATACACTTTTTCCTTAGACTTAAGATCAATTAGGATGCATCAAGAATCAAACTGTCTTAGGCCAAGTATGCACAAGATCTGCTTGAGATATTTCGCATGACAGACTACAATTCTACTTTGACTCCTTTCCTATTAGGAGTCAAACTTGAGGATGGAAGGGACACTCCATTGGTTGACAACACACTGTACAGAAAACTAGTGAAGATCTTGTTGTATCTCACACACTCCATACCAGACCTCTCCTATGTAGTTGGTGAATTTTCGAGGTTCATGCAAGAGCCGCACGAGCTACATTGGAAGGCTGGAAAGCGTATCCTTCAATACGTGCAGGGCACCATCACCAGAGCACCATCACCTTTAGGATTCATTATGAAACAAACTGTACATTAGATCTCATTGGTTTTACGTATTCTGACTGGGCTGGCGATAAAATTGATCGCAAGTCCACATATGGTTACTAACTTAGTATTGGTTCTCGGCCTATCTATTGGTTGAACAAGAAGCAAGTTTCCATTTCTGTATCTTCAGTCGAGTCAGAGTACAGAGGGGTAGTTAACATAACCATTCAGGCTATGTGGCTACACCATTTTCTCTTTGAGTTGGGAATTCAGTTTCATCGATCGATCTTCATCTGGTGTGACAACCAGAGCACTCTGAAGTTTTGCAGAGATCTAGTTCAGAGGCAACGAATGAAGCACATTGAGATCCACATGCACTACATCCAGGACTTAGTACACGATGGGATCATCGTCCTACATTTTTGTCCTTTAGTAAAAAAAATGACAAACATCTTCACCAAGACCTTCACTGAGCAGAAGTTCCATTCTTTGTGAAGTCGTCTTGGAGTGAAGGACATGGTTTCCTAGAAACCGTAGTTCTTCTTTTTACATACATTGTACCTTCAGGGGGGGTTTCCCATGAGTTTTTCCCTCTTTCCTCGCTTTATTTCATTGTATCTTTTGTATTTGGGTACCTAACATGGCCTTGTTGCAAGGACCCAATCTTTATTTTAACCGTAGTGATGTCTATGGGGCACGTTGGAGTTACTTCACACACACATAAGATTTATTTTTCCTTGTTTATTAGTCATTATCCGGTCTCCTATATTTTAGGGGAGAATATTCGACCTAGAGAATATTCTCTTCAGTTGACACTTTAGTTTCACTAGTTGAGTTGAGTCTAGATGATGCATTGGTTTTTTCACCATGCAACATTGGGATCATTACCATGATAATGTGCATTAGCCTTGGTTTCATCACGAGACTGACACATTACCCTTGATTTGTTGATCTACTCCTCACTACACTATGTTTCAGTCAGTTAACTATAGACTAATTGATTAGTTAACTCAGCTAGGTGGCACTTCACGCCCGTAACTGCCTAAGAGACTAGACTAGGTGTAAATTTATTCTCGTAACTGCTAGTGTGTGTCCAGATCACTCTAGAACACCACTATGGTGCATTAGTTACTCATGTAACTTATATCTATTGTAAATTATTCACTCTGTGAGTGTGAAATATGGTTAATGTGAATTATTCTATTCTTTCTCTCTTGCTTCTTCTTCCACAATTTATCTCTACAAATGTGTGTGGTATTTTCTAGTTAGATCTATTTTGATTATTATCAGAATTATGTGCATGGTTTACTATTGGAATTGTCTAACTATTTTATTTATTGAACATAAGTAATATAATGGTATATTATATTTAGATAATATATATATATTAAAAAATAAGAACAATTAAACTATTGTCAATAGGGTTTGAAAGTTGGAGTAAGTAAAACATAGTAAGTGTTTTGTGTTAGAATATAATTACTCTGGTTAGTTATTTTTAAGTTGATTTAATATTTAAAGAACTGAGTTCTCATTCAAGTTTATATTATTATTAGTAACAACTTAAGCTTTATGTATTTATATATTCTTTGACCAGCAATGAATGCATCCAGAATTTAAAAAAACAACTCTTGTATTTGGTTGTGTGTGTTTATGATTGAGTTCATACACTCATAGCTATTTTTAATTCGCCCCTTCCTCCTTCAATAAGTAAGCTGGCAAGTGAGCACGCAAGAGATAGAGACTTCATGCAATGGACCCTTGAGAAAACAAGGTTATACCCTTTCCTTTCATAGTGCCAAAAAATAAATAATATTCATAGTGAAACTTAAGTAGTTGTTTTTCTGGTTGCATCTCAAGGAGTTGCTTGGCTCACTTCAAGGAGTTGCTTGGCTCACTTCAAGGAGTTGCTTTTCACAAATTATCAAAATTTGGTTATGAAAATTGGAATTGTAATGTAATTTTAAATTACAATTTTAATGGCTAAAAACAATTGTAATTTTAATTGTATTTGTATTTTTGGTTAAAAAAACTACAATTTTAATTTTATTTGTATTTAAAATTAATGATTCGAAGTATTTAAAATTAATTATTCTAATTATTTATAGTCAAATTTTAAGAAAAAAGATGAAATAAATCTATACCAATTATAAACGAAGGTCCACCAGTAAAGCTACTCGACGACTTGGCATGGGCGGAGGTGCCCAGTCCTTCCACGTTGTGGCAATCAAAGGTCCCAGTATTCCACGTTGTGGCAATCAAATGCATGGAAAGTACGTGGAAAGCATACTCGCGGCTATGGAGGTAACCGAGCGAACAACGCATTGGCTAAAGCAATAAATGGGTTATTCGATTCTAGAGCAAGTTCCATAGCCCACATTCGTGATAGTTCAAGGAGAGCTTGTTCTAGCATCTGCTCAATTAGTTCGAGACAGAGAATCAGGAGTTTCAGATAAAGATCCAGGATATCGATCTTGTCCTGGAACTAGAATTACGACTGGATTTGCTACCTTTTCTCCTGACTCCATTTTTGCTTGCTATATCTTTGCTTCTCCTGCTTTCTCCAACAAGTCACAATATCTTGGAAACGATTAGAAACTATTTTGTTCAATCAAAGGTTAGACCAGGGGAAGGAAACGACTGAAATTCATTGAGTCATGATGGGTTCACCCTTGTAAATACCCCGGGAAACGAGAATAGCGGGTGGATCCGATTGTAAGTAGAGTGTTCTTCTTCATCGCATTCGGTTCAAAGCATTTATTCTTCAAGTCAAATAGGGGAACTCCTAGGGCGTCATTGTCAAATTGTCATTGTGCAGACATGATAAAGTTCAGACTCGAAGGGAATTCTTCCCGAACATATCTAGCGGCGGCGAGTTGAATCTGGCAGGGGAAAGAGGAAACACCGGCATAATGGACGGTACAGAATCGAGGAAGTTGAATATGGCGTTGAGGTATATCATGCAATAAATTAGTATTAATCACTTGATAAAAGTAATGGTTGTAAATGATACTAATTCCATGGCCAAAGCTAGTGGGGCTGTCCATGGAGCAACAAGTCTGGAGGGGTATTGACTCTTAACACAAAGTTGGGAAGATCAGTTCGTAACACCTCACAAGATAATTCCCCAATTCACAGGATCATCTTGAGAATATCTGTTTTTAAAGACACGAGCATTACCGGCAACCAATTTATTTATTAATGGTTTTCCCAACATTTCCCAGCAAATGAAGAAACATGCAAATGAAGAGTACGACACAACAAAAACAGGAAAATGAAGAAAGCAGACAAAATAAGAGGTAATTTAGGTCTGTCTCAACGTATATTGTGATTTCAACGTATATTGTGATTAAAAGGAGCTTGACTGAAGAAATTTTAATGGAGAATCATTGCTCGAGTTGAAGTGCTACTAGTTGTGCAACACATGGCTGACATGCCAAGATCCAAACGCCAAAAGCTAGCAACATGTAATCAACGTCTAACAACACTAAGTGTTTTAAAAGAATGGATTGTGGGTTATGGTATCCCTAACATTTAATGTTTTCAAACTAATGTTAAGTTGAAACTCGACATTAATCCAACTTGCAATATAAATTCTCTAAATCTATCATGTTTCCTAAGTTTCTTTATCCCCTGCCTCAAGAAGGAAGAAAACATGTGCTTTGATGTTTACTCATGTAGGGTTTCCCATGAGTATTTTATTCACATAAATTCATTGAATTGCTGGAAATAGGTTATTATGATGGCTTTTCATACGAAAAATTAATCCTGTGTTTCCATTATTTCAATTGTTTGACCTGTACATGATATAACGCAAGTACCTTTCCACCGTATCAAAATCTAAAGCGCCAGCCTCATAGAAAACTTAGATATGCGATAGAAAACCTTCCCATAGTAAAATGGACAAACTTAGATATGCGATAAAAAACCTTTCCATAGTAAAATGGGCAGGACTTCTCCATGCAAGCTCGTATATTCATTCGAACTATAGAGAAACCCATGGAATGAATTACTGGGAACAGGTTATTATTATGGCTTTAGATAAGAAAAAATAATCCTTTGTTTCCATTATTTCAATTGTTTGAACCTGAACACAATATAAAATACAGTAACTTTCCATCATATAAAACACAGTACCTTTCCACCGTATCAAAATCTAAAGTACCAACCTCATAGAAAACTTAGATATGCTATGGAAAACCTGCCCATAGTAGAATGGCGAGGACTTCTCCATGCAAGCTCGTATATCCATTCGAACTATAGAGAAACCTTTGGAATTGAGATTATTACTAAATATGAATCTCCATTTTTTATCCCGATCCCCTATTGGATCCTTCAAAAAGAGGTGGTGAAATTTGAAAGGGTATAGTTTCTTCATAAGAATCTTCATTTTCTTTTTCGGATGAGAGAGTACTATTAACTTTTAATTTTATTAATCTTTCCAACAATTAAAAAAAATCAATATTTCATAAATTTGAATTTAAAATTATATTGTTTTGTGCAGGTTCTCCTTCTCTACGATGTTCCTTGCACATAGTGAGTAATGTTTTTTAGAATTTATGTTGGTGAAGGTTAATAACTTCTCTGTAACGCATTGGTTTGGTTTATGCTTACATAGTATTTATTTTACAAAGATGTATGAGAGTAGTGAGGGTTCAGTAGGTTAGTGATAATGGAAAGGTATTGGTGCCAATAAATTTCCAATATGTCCAAAATAAAATCCATTGTGAAAACAAGTTTGTGGAAAAACAATAAAATATAATGCAAATATATATGGCATTGATGCAGAGGAAAACACTAAGAGCACGCTTGGACGAGAACTCCTTATTATATGTCTATAGTATATAAAGAAATTAACCTTTAAGAGCAGCAGGTTAGCATGAATGTTAAGTCGCTCTGCATTCCCTAATGAGCTCGTGTATTATATATGCAATTATTAAAAAATTTATTCAGTGTAGAATCCGTGTAACAAAGTGTGCCCTGTCAGTAGGCCCCTACCTCCTTGTGTAAACCTCCTGGTCTGCATGGGTAATTCTTTTTGGTTTTCTGGATATAGTATATTGTGAATCGGTACATGCATACTTCCTTCCTGGGCCTGATGCCCTCTCGACCTACAGTGACCAGTGGTAAATGAGGGGTGAGGTACAAACCATCTCGACCTATCAAAGTTACACTGAATCCTCACAGTGCATCGACTTTCAACAAAAATTCAACGAATTGATAGCCTAGTAGTAAGAAATTCACCAATAGGACATCAAACTGGATTATTTGTTAGAGACTATCTATCAGAAAAGTTCAATATAGCCAAATCCAGACTAGTTCCTTTAGATTCGATCCAGAAGTATGTTAAAGCTTTATCTCTAGGACCAGACAAAGGAGGTGTTGTAAAAGTTGTCCCTATATTCAATTGTTTTTATCCAAGCATTGTGGATTTACAATTGTGAGCGGACAATTTTCCTAAAGTGGATAGGGATTTATAAGTAGACCTCCTCTTGTACTTCAATATGAAAATCATGACAAAATCTATGTTGATATCAACATTTTTTTTCAAAGAACTCCCCACATGCACCCGATATGACCACAGCTATCCTGGCCCTCTCTGAGAACGACGAACTCCATAGAATTAACAATAAGTGGTGGAAAAATTATGCATGTGATAAACACCCCAGAAACAATCAATTTTATTATTCAAAAATAGCAAATTAGAAATCTTTGAAAGTGGAGCCAAGTGACACTTCTTGCCCAGGCTAAACAAACAAACTAAAGCTATCTATTTAGTAAAGTGGAAACGTATATATGCAACATCATATGTTAACATGTAGTGACTACCCATAGTAACCAAGCAGAATCTCTTAGCCCGGCTCTCGCATCCAAGCATGTCCAAACATACATAAATGCACACCATACAACGTGTCCATAATTTTCCTTGCAAAACAGAGACGTGGAGAATTCTCCACTGAAAGGAGTTCAAATATCGAGAATGTTTACTATATTTTAGCTCTAATAAATTGCATGGTAGGTAAAGATTATGGAAAGATGTTGCTTCCCAATGTCCTCGTACAATGAACTCTATGAATATGGCCATAACTATGTAGAATGCAGTTCCCGGAATGGAAATGGCACATGGAATATTCGAGAGCCCAAGAGAATATTGTGGCTTCCACCAGTTCACGTTTGAGCATGATGGTGTGCCCCCTCTCCCAGACGGGATCAATATCCCATTTCATATTTTGGAAAGAATCCCAGAATAGTTGTTGTTTATTTAACCAACAACGGGGAGGGCAGATATGACTACAAAGAATTATTACGGGGGTAGTTTGATTCATCCATTGGGGTTTCTAATTCGCGTTTTGAAATAGCCAGCTCAATTTTTTTTCATTGTCCCTCCAACTTCGTTGGGCTTGAGCGCTATACTATTCAAGTCAAGGGGCGAAGCATTCAAAAGCGTATTTTATGAAGGAGCGGAGTGGTTTGGCCGAGTTCATACATGAATGCCTCCATCTATCTGGGTTCAAGAACTTGATTTTGTAAATAGGGAACTAACTTGATTCATTTCCAAATTCCCAACACTATGTGCCTGTGGGTGGCGTTTGAATCCTCAATTCAAGGGGCAAAGCGATGAAAAGCTTCTCAGATGCGTGTTTTTAGGAGGGTCATTCCGAAGGTGCCTCTCCACCACATCGGTAGAAGATACGTGCACGAGGATGTGGAGTTGGGAGGATTTCACGTACCTGTAGGAAGTAGTATAAAACCATTTATGTACTATAAAACAGAGCCAACTACTCATTACATCATAACATTATAATACATCATAACATTATAAATTTGGTTAAGGACAAATAGATAAAATATGCAAAACAAACAATCACAGTGAGGCTATGCTCACTTCTGTATTATTCAATGAAGACGGATTACATCCTTATATAGGAAAAGACTCGACCGAGTCGGTTACATGCAAACCAAAGACAACTAGACTCTTAACTAAGAACTGACTCTTAACACGCCTACAACTGACTCAACTAAGAACTGACTCTTAACACGCCTACAACTGACTCTCACAACTGAAGCTTATAACTGATGCTTACAACTGGTGCTTTCTCCATTATTTCCAGGTCTCCCCGTTAATGGAGAATGGATTGACTTCTACACCTAACATCTCCATAAACAGTTCAAACTTAATCTTTCCAAGAGGCTTAGTGAAAATATCAGCAACATTTTCACTAGTATTACAATACACAAGAGTTATTTCATTTGACTGCAACTTTTCTCGAACAAAATGATACTGAGCTTCAACATGCTTTTTCCTTGCATGAAAAATCGGATTCTTCGCAATATTGATTGAACCTTGATTATCACATCTGATCATCATAGGTTCCTTTTGTTCTTCTCCAACATCTTGAAGAAGTCTTCTTAACCAAACAACTTCACAAGTTGTTGCACATAAGGCTTTATATTCTGCTTCAATAGAAGACAAAGATACAGTAGGCTACTTTTTACTGCTCCATGAAACAACCCCGGATCCAATGCTGAACGCATATCCAGTGGTTGATCTTTGATCATCCAGATTGCCAGCCCAATCAGAATCTGAATAACCTGTCAAATCAACATCAGATGCATCAGTGTATTTAATACCATAATCAAGTGTACCTTTTAGATACCTGAGTATTGCCTTTGCTGCATTCCAATGGCTTTCATGAGGTTTCGCCATGAACTGACTTAACACACTCATAGAATATGAAATATCAGGTCTGGTTGTGGTGAGATAATTCAGACTACCCACCGTCTGTCTATACACAGTGCCATTCACCTCCTTCAAACCATCATCACAAGAAATTTTCACATTCCGTTGCATGGGAACAATGGAAGACTTACACTGATCCATTTTAAATCTCTTAAGTATTTCTCTGATATACTTACTCTGACAAACAAAAGTTTGGCCTGCATTTCTCCAAACTTCAAGACCTAGGCAATAATGTAACTCACCAAGATCTTTCATTTCAAATAC
>ML805799.1:18772-50445 GCA_009831015.1 Picea engelmannii | reverse complement strand
GATGAACTGCCTCTCTGCCATGAACCGCCTCTCTGCCATGAACTGCCTCCTCTGCCTCTTACTCCTAATCTCCCTCTCGCAGATCTATTATTTGACCACAGTGCCAAATCTTTACTCTGAGGCTTCAGATTCCCGCGCCTCTCTTCCTCTTGCAGAAAAAATACTTGTCAATTCTTCTAACGTAGGAGGTTTCTCCCTTGCTGTGAGACCTATTATGAACATATGATAATCTTCTAGCATATCATTTAAGGTAATAGTGACCAGATCAGTGTTGGAAATAGTTTCCCCTATATTTACTAGCTTGTCTTTCACCTCTTTAATGCGACCCAAAAATGAACTAACAGATTCATTTCCATCCATCTTAATGCCTAGCAATTTAGTTTTTAGGAACAAAATGTGATTTGTGTTGCTAGTTTCATACAATGCTTTAAGAGTTGTCCATGTTGCAGCAGAAGTTGTAGCGTCTCTAATATGTGAAATTATGCTATCTTTAACTGACATGCATAACAATACCTTTGCCTTGTTTTCACACTTCTCCCAATCTTGGATCTGTGCTGCAGTCGCGCCGACAGCCGCATCAGGTTTCAGTTCAGTTCCCTTCGCAATGTTCTAGACACCATAGGTTTCCATGAGCATCTGCATCTTGAATTTCCAGTTAATGAAATTTGATCCATCTAATTTGTTGGCTTCATTGAGGTAGGTCTTTGCCAACGGATTTTCCATCGCTGCAAGATATTCTCTGCAAGTAAATCACCAAGGATATGCAACTTTCTGTCGAGTTGTCTCCTGTGCTGAGCAGTCCGTCACTCTGCCTTCGGATCCACTGATCCAACTCTATATTTGTTCTCATCTTAAATCATGCATGCATCCACCTTTAAATCATAACACCACCTCACATGCATATATCAAGTTTTAAATCATGCATGCACCTTAATATCCAAAATATCCTCCTTTTTTTAAAGTTTAATATCCCACATTAAGTTTAAACTTCACACATGCATCCACTTTTAATACACATGCATAAAATTATAACTCCCTCTTCACCTTTTTATATAAAAGACATCCACTTTAAATAATAAAAGCTCCACCTTTATGAAAGTATCATAAAGTTCCTTTAATAAACTTTATAAATCCACCTCACTATTAAAAAAATGATTAAATAGTGGCACCAATTTTAAATGCTCCACATGTAAATCTTCACTATTTAGTAACTCCACTTGAAAATGAAAATCGTATGCAAACTAAACCATCACTATTTAATAAATAAACTCATGCATTAACTCTTCATGCAAATACTCACGCACATGCTTTCAACGCTCCATTCAAACTCCATGCATGCATTCAAAATCCACTTTTTCAAACTCACGATCTGTTTGATACGCATAAAAACTCACGAATTTTCTCACTCTTCCACGCGATTTCAACCTCCATGAGCTCACATGGCACAACAGTGTTCACATAACCCACGCAACTCAAACCCACGCGACTCTTCTTATCCAGCCTGCGAACCAACAAATATTTCTGCACCTATCCACGCCCTCTCTTTGTGGCTTTGATACCAAGATAAAATATGTGAAACAAACAATCACGGTGAGGCTATGCTCACTTCTGTATTATTCAATGAAGACGGATTACATCCTTATATAGGAAAAGACTCGATCGAGTCCGTTACATGCAAACCAAAGACAACTAGACTCTTAACTAAGAACTAACTCTTAACACGCCTACAAGTGACTCTCACAACTGAAGCTTATAACTGATGCTTACAACTGACACTTTCTCCATTATTTCCAAGTCTCCCCCTTAATGGAGAATGGATTGAAAAGCTTCTCAGATTCATGTTTTTAGGAGGTCGTTCTGAAGGTGCCTCTCCACTACATCGGTAGAAGATACGTGCACGAGGATGTGGAGTTGGGAGGATTTCACGTACCTGCAGGAAGTAGTATAAAACCATTTATGTACTATAAAATAGAGCCAACTACTCATTACATCATAACATTATAAATTTAGCTAAGGACAAATTCCAACAATCCTCTGTCTAAAAAAAATTATCATTACTAAACCATATTTTAAAGACGAAGAGAGATACCTGGAGAGCCCTTGTTGATTAAGATGAAAAATAGATGTCCTTTGTTTATAAAATTTTGAGTTAAATAAAATTTACATTTTTCCTACAAGTGTCAAAAACAAGTTGAATAAAAATAAAGAAATATAAAAGGCTTCCCTGTAAAAGGAAAAATAAACAAGACATTTGTTTAATAAATCATTTTCATAAAACTCCCAGAATTCAGCCATGTCTCTCCGGTGAATAGAAGATGATCGATCAACCAGTCAAGTCATGCGGATAGTACTACACGAGTCCCAAATGTGAGTGGAGTCTGCGAAATGAGGGTCACAAGTTGCGAATGGAGCCTGATAGAGCTCACCCCCACAAGCTTCCTTTCTGTTATGAGCTTCCATATTATACGATATATAAGGTCAGACTTATGGATTGATTGCTTTAAGGATTTACAATACCTTCCTTGTTTCTTTCTTAGAGCTGAGCCTTGGTACCAGATATAAGAACCACTCTAATCCAATAGCTTAGTAGGCTCTCACTCTGTCTTTCTTGCTTGTCTTCATTGCTAGCCTAGCATTCTTTCTTGCTTACTTAAACTCCCTTTCTTTGAAGTTACGACATTAGTGGTAATTCCCCCGTTCTCTTGGTTGAAACTTATAAATCTCTCTATTCATTAGGTCGATTCATGCTATGTATGTACCAAAGATTGGCCTGCCTAGCCATCGCTCGAAGTCGACCCGCCCTGCTTGTTTATTGATCCTGCAGCCTCGTCGTCCGCATTGCTGAGGTGTGAAAATTCAAATATATATATATATATATAACATATCACAAGGGTTTGGCTAATCTTGCTACATCAAAGAACAAGTACCTTGGCTAGAGTAGAAGGGAACGCATGGGATGAGAGCTAGAATGCTGAGCAGAAGGAAAAAACAAAGCTAGAATGTTGAGTAGAAGGAGAAAACGTAGAAGGGAAAACAAAGCTAGAAGCGAGGAGGAAGGAAAACACAATGGTGGACACCTGTGTACCTCTGCGTGTTCTGTCATGCAACAGTGTACTACGTGTAAGATAAATGGATGCAAGGCACCTCTTTACGATATGGAGTATTGCACCAAACATATAATGTTGTGAAGTAATTCTAGATTCATCTCTAGCATTACTTCGTTGTGTAAAATTCAGAACACGAATTTGAACTTTAAATAAAAAATAACCTAAGCTATCATCCCGTGTGCCTCGGGAAGAGGCCAAATAAGAGGCCGAACTTAAAACTCAAGTTAAAAAACAACCTAAATTATATGTTTTTAGAAAAATTTGGTTAAAACGATAAAGGCATGGGTTTCTGTGTCAAATTAATATAAAAACTGAAAACCAATTACTAAGAGTCCCTCGTCGGAAGGGTAGGGACTAATAAACCCTCGAATTAATAATCAGAAGTGTATACATGATAAACATAAATAATGATAAGAGGAATCAACAAGCCATCCTAGTTTCAAAGAGAAATGCAGTATGGAAGCATACCAAAACGAAAAGGAAATAAAATGTTATCAATAGGTTATCGTTGTAAGCATTTCCTAGCTACCCATATAGGGTATACGCCACCCAAGACTGTATCAACTCAATACGCTCTTAATGGTAACGAAACCGTGTTTACTATATGAGAAATGTTGAAGAGATTACTTGACATAGCAAGTGTGAGAACGAGTATGGAGCCATTAAACCAAGTAGAGTTGGTCTATGTCCTAGATGAAATGTTCATGAAGTCACTCCAACAGTTGTCTCAAAATCTCGGACAAATAACTCGAGGGTTTCAAAGTCTCGGACAAATAACTCGAGGGTTTTTCATAACCCTACATCAAACATACACCACGACTTATTACCAGGTGTAACGGGAATGTAATATATGAACATTAGACAACCCAAATTTTAAGATACGAATATTGTTGTTTCTTACCTGAATCCTTAAGCGAGTTGAATGTTTGTCATCCTTGTCCTTTAGTAAGGATTTTCTAAGGAGGATTCCATCAAAACGCCTTAAGTGAAGTGAAAAGAGATTAAGGGTAATAATTTATTTATCCCATAAAGTAAGATGGAATAAACGCTGGGTTTGTTTAAGAACAACCTACAAATTGTTGAATCCATAAAAGCAAATAGCCTTACCTTAACCTAGAATGGTATTGAGGACACAGGGAAGGGTATGTGGTTAAGATACTTTCTAAATATGTTGCGCATAGGAAATCAACCTAGGGGTTAGCTAAATATTAATGTGAGTGTTTAGTTCTTCAAAATATTTTAAGCCACAATAAAATATGAATGCTGCACAGAGTTGGTCATTGGATCAAAGCTCTTGAAAAATAAAAATACACACAAACAATACAACGTCTCCCCGTGAGCTAAAGAGTCTACAGAGTTATCATATTTAATGCATTTCCTTGAGGAACAAATCCGAAAGACCCAACATGGGTTTGTAGTAATTCAATGGTGTAGGTAGGAGTCGACCTATACAGCAAACACAACGAGAGATCAAAATCACACCATTGAAAATAAATTTAATAAATAATTTATGTAATATATACACATAGGAAAATCTAACTTACATAGCCATGATATTGGTGAACACTGAAAGGTTTTAGTAGAGTGGTAATGGTTCAAAACCAAGAGCTCGACATCTCAGAGAAAAAATCCTATCCTTTTTCCTTTGAAAGGACTATCAGTTCTCTATAGTATCTTTTCTCTAGAGTTACTTTCATGATAGGTTTTTGGTGATTTCATTTTAAATTTTGGGTCAATCCAGAATTTTGATTGATTTTTTGAGCATCTGAGTTGGTTTAAAATGGAACAGAGTCCCCGGAGTTAAAGGTTCTGAAATGCATAAAACTTTGATCCATGCAAAACTCAGACTACTCCTCAAAATCTAATCAAATTTAAGACCATTTTTTTTACCTGCGAAACAAATCTGTTTGCTCCCAAGTTAACTTACTCCCTCCCGTGGCATACCTTTTTCCCTGTCACGATGTTCCCTGTCACGATGGAAGACAAGCTTCTTACCGTGAGTTAAACCACAGTTCATTACTAAGCCATATCAACTTCATTACTAAGCGATATCAACTTGTAATCTGTTTCATAAATACGATGCGATGCTTGACCAAACCTTTCATTTATGGCAATTAAATGAGTTTTGAAATGGGTGATTTCAAGTATGGTTTTTACTAAGACGTATAAGGGTGGACCATGAACTATAAACATTGTTTCCATATCAAATTTTATTCAAGAAGATAATATGATATGGAGACAAGGATTTGACCATGTCAATCAAATAATGATATTTACGGAAAAGAATCACAACTATATTCTTCAGGGATAACGAAGGATCTGAAAATGGATATAAGTATTTGGTGATCCAATTTTACAATACTAACAACTATATTCTTCAGGAATAACGAAGGATTTGAAAATGGATATAAATATTTGGTGATCCAATTTTACAATACTAAGGTAATAACCCTGGAATTTTAGAAAGTTATTGAAGTGCATAGAATCTTACTTTTGTTATAGAGGTTTTCTAATTATTAGAAATAATATATATATATATATATATATATATATATATATATATATATAAGAAATAAAGAGAAACTATGTTAATAGTAACTCTTATAAGAACTTTAATAGTAAGAGGTATTATATTTGGAAATTTTGTAGGACTAGTGAATGTTATGAATTGTGGTAATGGAAGTTATCAAACTTTGAACCTAGCATGGCAATACCATGTCTATTAGTTATAATGTCAAATAACGGTTAGAAAATTAAATAAAATAAGTTTACTATATAAACTTTAATTATATAACTATTCACTATAACAATATATGTTAATCAACAATCTATTTTTATAAAAAAAAATGATTGGTAATGATGTGATGTTACACCTAGCTTACCAGTTGAACACACATAATGTCTTTTAGAACAAAACAAAAACCAACAGAAAAAAAACCTAGACCAATGTCCTGTGGCACAGACCCTCGACCCTCGGGCCAAGATCTGCGCAGGATCGTTCTAAATCTTCCCTTGAATTGACTCTTTGATTTCTCCACAGGGGATACTTCACACACATACAAATAGGTGCATTCCACGGGTCCTTCTGAGTTATGCCTATGTGATCAAACACGGGCATTAACTCCACAACCGACCAACAAATGTGATCGGATTTTTCCCTTTCGGGATTTCGCATTTCTTGATTTCGCGAATCCTGATGTCAAGCCCCTTCTCTCTTTAACTTCTGAAACTCGAAACATCAATGAGGGTTGACTCCTTCAATGCGCCGAACACACGACTCCTTTTTTCCCATGAATTTCGGCTTTCCAGAACTTGAATAAACGATCCACACTTGTTCCTCTTCCCCTATGATTTCCCGGTTTCCAAAATTTCCCCCCTTTGGCAAGATTGATGGTGTTTTGGGATTTTCCCCGAAGCTTGACCACCCCTTTGACTTTCGTCGCACATACCCTTTGACAAATGCTTAGGACCCACCTTTTCGGCTTTTCACTCTTTGCGATTTTGGGGGTTGTGCGGACATGAAACTCTTCCTCTTGACTCCCGGAACACCGAAACCCGAAGCGCCGAAATCCCAAAATTCCACGCCAAAGTCCTGTCGCGTTTCGCAACTTCAGGATTTTCACTCCACTGTTTCCCAGCTCCTTGTCGTCAGGATTCCCGGTATGTCAAACCTCGAAATACCGAAATGTCGATGTTTGACACCAAAGGCACGTCGCATTTCATGACTTCAGGGTTTTCAATGCTAAGGTCATGGTTCCTTGTCATCAGGATTCCAGGTATGCCGAACCCCGAAATACCGAAATGTCGATGTTCACTTCAAAGGGGATCAATGGTTGTGAGCCTCCCTTGATCCAACGGCTGGCGCGATTTCACGTACTAGGAGTTTGCGATGCAGTGACTCCAAAATCACTTTCCACTCCAAACTCCGAAACCCAAAATATCAGATTTCGAGCGCAAGATTAACGGCTCCTGATGCTTCTCATCCAACGGTCGTTACTCCTCCTAAGCTTTATGAATGTTGAAAGGAACTCAGCCTTAAATTTCTCATAGATCTGTGGGATCCAGCGGTCCACGTGATTTCGTGAGTTCTCCTCGAAGAATTATGACCACCCAATTCACTCCTCAATGACTTCTGCGAGACGAATCGGTGTTCTCCCTCTTGAACTTGTCTTTTATGAGAAGCTTTCGACTTTTGTCTCCCTTTGAACTCTTCAAAGGTACTAACCCTCCCGAGCTTTCACTTGCAACTCAAATCTCTAGGAGAGAGCATGCTCGCACTCCTTACGACAATCTTTCAAATAACCTCTGGTTATTTGTGTCCTCGACTCTGTGCACTCTTTGCAACAACAGTCCTTCCACCTTCACCTTAGTTGATAACTTTTAAGGTTTCAACTAGCCTGCACACACCTTGCACGGCTTTGTGCTTCACCTGTACTTCTGCGTGAAATGAGAACAATGGTATCTCTTCTGAGCTTTCTGAGATAAAACTCAAACTCTTGTCAACACACACTTTGCAGACGTTTCACTGCACTCCTTGCAGGAACTCTCGGGATGAGAAACAATTGAAACTCATTCTTCTCCTCTCTCAGACTTCTTATACTTAACATGAAATCACACATCCAACAAAGCATTGGAACAAATGCATAAACAAAGAGAATAAAACAACTGTAAGCATACCATTCAACAAATGTAAACAGTAAGCATCATAACGCCATGAAAATTGAGTCAAAGCTTCATATATTAACTCAAGTGCTCTTGTACATGGGTTCTTCTCTACAGTTCTCTGCTACAGCTCTCAATGATGATAATGTTTTCCTCTCATGATACAATAATACAAGGGTGAGGGTGTCTATATCCGTTTTCCCTCCTACGCTTCTAAAACTGTCTAATCTCTTAATTCAAATCTACCTACTTTCATTAAACAGAGTTAATGCATATTACATCCGGCAGATGAGAGAAAACCGCTCAAGATCTATTTACAACATGCAAGTATGCTTCCTTTAACTACTACATTAATATATGCTCATTAATTTTTCAAAAACATTTCAAAATGTGCAAAATGTGTGTTGCGCTTTTCCAGCTATCTTCTGCCTTTATGCTTGCTTGGTTGGCTACTTACGATGCTCCTGCATCATACTCCCTCGCTTGAAAATTTTCATGAACTCTTGTTCATGAGCTCTTGCACGGTCTGTCCATGCTTATGAATTTCTGCTTCATCTTCCCAAGTAGCATATTCAACTGGATGTCCCTTCCATTTGACCAAGTATTCAAAACACTCTTTTCTCTTGGTCCTTTTGCTAATCCTCTTATCGATTATGCTTTCCATCTGTGGCTTTTCAGCCACAAGCATTTGTTTTGTCCATTGAATCTCTTTTTGTTCCTTCTCTGCTCCTTTAGCTCTGTAAGGGTACAAATCCGCAACGTTGAATATCGGTGAGATTATGATCCCATCGGTTAATTCAATCTCATATCCGTTTGCCCCAAATTTCTTTATGACCTTGCACGGTCCAATCTTTTTCATATTCAGTTTGTTATATGTTCCCCTTGGGAACCTTTCCTTCCTTAGATGCACAAGAATCAAATCACCAACTTCAAATTGAAGTTCTCTCCTTTGTTGATCTGCTCTCTACTTGTATTCTTGACTTGAACTCTGCAATCACTCCTTGACTCGGCTGTGAAGCTCCTTCATTCCTTTTGCAAAGTCTTCTGCACTAGCACTCATGAATTCATCTTGTTCTGAATCTTTCAATTTAGAAACTCCCCTTGGCTGCATTCCATATATAATCTAGAATGGACTCTGCCCTGTGCTTCTATTAAGTGAATCATTATAAGAAAAATCTTCTTGTGGCAGAATGTGATCCCACTGACTGTGGTGTTCAGTCGCTAAGCTCCTCAACAAATCTCCCAAGATTTTGTTCATGACCTCTGTCTGTCCATCCGTCTGAGGATGTTATGCTGAGCTAAAAGACAAACGTGTCCCCAACTTCTTCCATAAGGACCTCCAAAAATGTCCAACGAACTTGGTATCCCAATCAGAAATGATACTCCTTGGCAAGCCGTGAAGTCTGACGACTTCCTTGAAAAGCAGGTTCGCAATATGAGTTGCGTCGCTGGTTTTTTGGCATGGTATGAAATGTGTCATCTTTGAAAATTTGTCGACTACCACAAAGATTGAATCATATCCCCTTTGTGTTCTTGGCAGTCCCAGTATAAAATCCATGCTCACTACGTCCCACAGCCTTTCTGGCATGGGTAATGGTTGATATAACCCTGTGTTCTGCCTTTTCCCTTTTGTGTGATGACAAATCCTGCATCTGTCCACAAATTTCTTAACATCTGTCCTCATCCCTGGCCAAAAATATGATCCATTCAACTTTGAGAACATCTTATCATGACTGAAGTGTCCTATCAATCCTCCACTGTGTTTTTCCTTCAACAGGTTCTCCCTCATGGAGCATTTTGGAATACATAGCTGATTTCCCTAGAATAATAACCCATCCTGGATCATATACTCGGTCCATTGGCTTCTGTCCTTGAGAACTGGATTCTCAGATGCCTCATATGCCTCCTTAAAATCTGGGTCATCCCTATACATTTCTTTGAGGTTATCAAAACCCAACATCTTGACACTGAATTCCTTCATAAGCAAACATTTTCTACTCAAAGCATCAACAACTTTGTTAGCAGTTCCAAAAATATGCTTAATCACACAAGTAAAATTATGCATGAATTCAACCCATTTAACATGTTTTTGGTTCAACTTCTCCTGTTGAGTCATGAATTGTAAAGCATGATTATCACTGTACAAAACAAACTCTTAAGGAACCAAATAATGTCTCCATTTTTTCAGTGCTTGTATGACTACATAGAATTCTTTGTCATATGTTGAGTACTTGATCTTCACTTCATTCAGTTTTTCACTGAAGTATGTTATCGGCCTATCGTCTTGGCTCAAGACCTCTCCAATTGCAAATCCACTCGCATCACACTTGACCTGGAATGTCTTGCTAAAATCCGACAAAACCAGAATTGGTTGCTCCGTGATCTTCTTCTTCAGTAGGTTGAAGCTCTTCTTTGCTTCTTCTGTCCAGTGAAAATACTTGTGTCTTTTCTTCACCGTATCCATCATCGGTGCGCTGATTCCACTGAAATTTTGAATAAACTTCCTGTAGAAACTTGCTAAACCATGGAAGCTTCGAACTTCAAACACACTCTTCGACGATGGCCAATTCTTAATTGCATCTACCTTTTCTGGATTCATCTTCAACTCATTTGCAGAGATAACAAAACCCAAATAAATGAGTTTTGTCCTCATAAATGACGATTTCTTCATATTTATCAACAATTTCTCTTGCTGTAATCTTCTCATTACTGCAGCTAAATGCTTCAAGTGTTTTGTTCCTGTTTTGCTGAAGATTAATATATCATCAAGATATACAATGACAAATTTCCCAATGAAATCCTTCAAGACTTCGTTCATCAACCTCATGAAAGTATTGGGTGCATTTGTTAAGACAAATGGCATGACAAGCCTTTCATACATCTCCTCATTCGTCTTGAATGTTGTCTTCCATTCATTACCTTGTGTCATTCTAATTTGATGATACCTACTTTTCAAATCAATTTTTGAAAAAATTCTTGCTCCACTCAAGCAATCCATCAAGTCGTCCATCCTTGGTAATGGAAATCTGTATCTGATGGTAATCTTATTGATCAACCTTGAGTCTGTACACATTCTCCAACCTCCATCTTTCTTTGGGCTGAGCACTGTCAGAACAACACATGGACTCAAGCTTTCTCTAATCAATCCTTTGTCCATTATGTCCTGAACCTGTCTCTTAACTTTTTCATTTTTCTGTGGCATGAACCTGTACGCGGATTTGTTTGGTAAACTGGATCCAGGTATAAGGTCGATATAATGGCTTATACTTCTGACAGGTGGCAATGAATAAGGTAGTTCATCCACTACTATATCAACAAATTCTCTGAGCAATTCCTAGTTTTCTTCTGGTAAATCATCTATTCTTGTACTGGTCAAAACAATTTTGGGCTTCTTGAACACAATAAATTGTGTGTCTTACTTCTTCTTAACCTCCTTAAGAAGTTCCTTCCCACTCATGAGAAGTACAGTGTTGCTCATCTATGTTTTCACCTCTTTCTTTTTAATCGACAACAACATGTGCGTCCTCCCATTCTTCTCCAGGGTGTACGTGTTCTTTCTCTCATCATGAATCACGTTCCTGTCATATTGACACAGTCTACCCAGCAATAGATGACAAACATCCATGGGAATGGCATCACATAATATTTCATCTATATATCCCCCTATTCTAAATTCAACTAAACATTGTTTAGTGACATTTACCTGATGTCCTTTTTGTAGCCATGAAACTCTGTATGGGCTTAGATGTACAACAGTTTCCAGTTCTAACTTTTCTACCATCTTTGTAGATACAAGATTGTCTGTGCTACCATTGTCCACTATGACCTTGCATACCCTATCTTTGGTTTTGCAAGCAGTCCAAAATAGATTGTTTCTTTGAGATGGGTTCTCTGCCTCCTTCTCTGGCTTCAAGAGAACTTTCCTCATCATCAAATATATTCTGCCCTCAACGTCTTCTGTCTCAACATTCCATCCTTGAGATTTGGCAATGTGAGTTTCACCACCATCTTTTTTCTTATATGGACACTCATAGGATTTATGTCCGATCTTTCCATAGACAAAGTATTTTACTTCACCGCCTCTGCCTTTTCCTCTAGTTCGAGGAAAAGTATTTCTATCATCATACTACCCTCTCTGTGAGCTTCCTCCTCTCTCATGTTGAGTTTAAGGTTTCTTCCCCTCTTCTTTAGATTTCTGAGTTCTATCTTGGGCAATTGTTTTGCCTCTGGCTTGACTTCTACCTCGGCCTCTTTGACCTTGCCTCTGGTTCATCTTCTCTTCGACTTTGAAAGCTATCTGATAAGCATCTTCCACATTTCAAATGGTCATCATGCTCATCTCATATTGAATGTTATACCATAGACCATTCATGTATCTGGAAACTTTTTCATCATCACTTTCCCGATGACCTGCTCTGATGTTTATCTTGTAGAACTCTTCAGTGTATTCTTTCACTGACATCATCTTTTGTCTCAAATTTTGCATCCTCTGAAATAGAGTGATTTGATAATCCCTGGGTATAAATTTGGCTTTCATCTTTGCAACCATTCTATCCTAGCTTTTGATTTTCTACTTGTAAATTCTAACCTTCTACAATATCTACTGCAAACTGATATTCATAAAAGAACAGAAAAGATACAATGGCAAATACAAACATCACACAGAGATTTTTCACCTGGAAACCCAAACCGGGAAAACCATCATATATTATATTCATACATTGTGTTACATTGTTTACAATACAATATACATATAGGAGCCAGCGACATCTAAAACCCTAACCCAATGACCTGAATTAGTCCAAAACCCTAATTCCTTAACTGGAAATAGAAAACCATTGGCAAAAAACCATGTGCCGAAAAAACACCTAAATAAAATGTGGTCCTGGAAATATGTCGTCCCGGTAATATGTCGTCCCAGAAATGTGTCGTCCCGGAAATATGTCGTCCTAGTAATATGTCGTCCCGAAAATATGTCGTCCCGATGCAAAGAATATAACACAGCCTTGAGAGGCATGGCTACACATACATTTGTAACAAATGAATATGCCAGACGTGGACAAATCAGAGACTTGCAAGTCTCTACAAACACTGTAGTCCAGTCTATAAATGAAATACAGGATAAAGATATAGATGTCAAAAAAAAAATGGACACTGCTCTAACAGAAATATCTGGAAAATCTAGAGAGTCCGAAAGAAATCATGAAGAATTAATGGATGGATTAGGAGAATCCTTCTCCAATATGGGAAAATCACTGCTAGAAATTAAACAGAAGGAAAACATCCCTGATAAACCCATTCCTGATCCTTATATCCTTCCAAATCATCCAATATCCATCTTGTCTTCTGTAAATAAACCATCTGAGACAAAAATGGATAAAAAATTTCCTCATCATTTTCCCCCTGAAAAGGATACACCAGAATCCTCAAAAGAAAATCTTTCCCTTGTATCCATTCAACAACCTGCTTATGAGAATCTCCTTCACCATGTATATAGACCTCCATCACCAGACCTCTTGGGAAAAGGAAGATTACCTGAAACCCAAACATTTGCAGAAGATTGGTTCCCAGAATGGAACATTGATAGTATATCAGTTGAATAGATCAGACAAATGATTGATAGAATGTATGTTTCATACAAATTCATGTGTATGAAAGGAAAAACAGAAGTTGAAGCATGCAAATCCATAATTCAATGTTTTACTGGAACACTGAGCAAATGGTGGGAAGTCATTTCATCTTCAATAATGATTGCTAAGATGGAAGTAGAAATCCTAAGAGATGAACAAGGTGATGTGGTATATCACATTGATGGGACCCCCCACAACAACATGATAGGATCCCTTACCACAACAATCCTTGGACATTGTTGTGGAACTGAAGCAGAATTAACAGACAAACATGAACTAATCCTTATGAACATGAAATGTAGAAAGATGTCAGAATATGAAGAATTTCATAAGGATTGGACACAGAGAATCTTCGAGGTGCAAGATAGTCAAAACCTTTTATGGAAACAACTTTACTTGGCTACCATACCCAGTAAATTTGTAGAGTATCTGAAAATGCAGGAAGTTTTTAAGCTTCCATATGAGATGTACACATGGGGAGAAATGTATTCTCTCATTACTAAAGCTCTGGTAGGGTTGTGTGTAAATATGAAAGTTTATAACTCTGTAAATAAGTTATCCCACTTACCAGACATAAAATCTATATGCGAGAAGTATGGTCTATATATTTCAGACCCTGTAAAAAGAAAAAGAAAAAAGAAAAAATATTTCAAAGAAAAGAAAAGATATAGGTACAAACCCAAGATACATTATTACAAGCTTGAAGATATCAAACTAAAAACTCATGCTCATCAAGCCAGGTAGCAGGTCCAGTGTTGGATCTGTCGCAAAACTGGACACATTGCACATAATTGTCTCGAAAATAAAGCATCAAGGATGTCAAAAGGAAAACATTCTGAACAAAAAGCTAAAGAAGATCAAGCTAGCAAACAATTAGCTCTGAGAACACATTGCAACAGATGTGGGTCAAACAATCATGAAACAAACCAATGCCCGCACAACCCCTTTCCAAAAAGAGAAGAAGTACATCTATTTCAACAAGGTTGTTGTTCAGAATCCACTAGTGCCTCTGAGTTTGAATATAGCTCAGAAGAAGAAGTTTTGATGAATCAAAATTGCAGATGT
The DNA here is from genome assembly GCA_009831015.1 of Picea engelmannii. NCBI lineage: Eukaryota > Viridiplantae > Streptophyta > Pinopsida > Pinales > Pinaceae > Picea > Picea engelmannii. Next base: position 35,981 of record ML805799.1, on the reverse strand, counting down.
AAAAATCCTAACTTATGTTCTTGTGAAGACAGTTTTGATATCTCTGAGTCTGAATCTGAATCAGAAATCAATACCAGAGAAAAGATAAAAATATGCATGTTCAGCAAGGTGGGCGACTAAGAAGCACAGATGCTAGCACAAATCAAAGCCCTACCCAAAGGAGATATGAAGAATTATCTTCTTGAAACATTTTTAAAATCAATCAAAATAGAACAAAGGTCAAGGTATGTTGAATCCTCAAAAAGAGAACCTTTGTTTTTAGAAGCTTCCTTTGATAGAAATACAAAAACTTTTATCAAATACAATAAAGAAGCAAAGTTACAGCATACATCAGTAACTGATCTAGCCAGAGAAATGATCCTTTTAAGAAAGGAAGTTACTAATTTGAAAGAAAAATTTAGAAAATTGGAAGAAGAGTCTGAAGAGAGTTACAAAGTAGACTCTTGGGAAAGACAAGAAATCAGGGATATCGGGAATCAGTTAGATTCCAGACCACCTCCTCTGGAAGATGCACCTATTGAGGAAAGGCCTAAAACCTCAGCCCAACTCCAAGGGCTAAGTGCAATGAAAATATTTCCTATCAGATTTCAAAAATATCAAGTGAAGATAAAACTAGAAATAAATTCTGAAATCTTTTGTTTGAATGCACTACTGGATATAGGATCAGATATGAACTTAGTTCATAAATATTTAATTCCCCACAAATATTGGTTTCCTAGTAGTTATTCTGCTATAGGATTGGGGAATGTTTCCACAAATATGGATTTTGAAATTCCTAAAGGAATCTTATTATTTGATGAGTATTCTTTAGGAATGAAATTTCTATTGTTTGAATTACCAATTGATTGTATTCTAGGAACTCCTTTTTTATCCGCAATAGAGCCACATGGCTCTTCTCAAACATCTAGCGGAGATCCTGGATATTTTATCACTCTACCAAGTATCAATGGCCATCCACCAAAAAGGAATACTTTGGATTTTATCTCAGAATCATAGGCCCAAATTACATATTGTTCAAAAAGCATGGTGGTGATTAATACTTGGGATGATTATAGAAATATTCCAGTCACAGAATATTTGTATGATCATACAGCATGGGAAATATATTGTCAAAATTGGGTACCACAATGGCAACTAAGATGGTCTGAAGGAGTAGAATTTGGGTTACCAGGTTTCTCTACAAATACCAGCATTCATGTCATTCCACCACAACATAGGATAGGGAAAATGCATCAAGCATCCACTATTGCAGCTAGACAAAAGTTGGTTGAAATAGAAGACTTAACCAAAATCAGATCTGCAAATAGAAATTGGTTTTGTCAACAAACACAGAGATGGAACCAAACCCCAGCATGGAATTTTTTTCAAATTAATAGAATAAGAGACATACAGTCATGGCCGCAACAAGACCCTCATCAGCGTTTGTTTTAGATAAATTATTTCTAGTATAAAGCAATGTTGGATCATGTTTGCTTATGAACTGGAAGATACAAATATTATTATTGTATGATTAAATTTTCTGATCAGTTCTCATCTTTCCCTGAACCATACTGGCTTACACATTGGTGGAAAAAGTTTGGTTTAAATTCCAGCGCTATTCATCCAGATGTCATTGACACTGCCAGGATGTTTTTATTCCCTCACAGAAATTTTCCAAACACTATGTATAATTTAGAACAAATTTTTGAAAATGAGTATAAAATGCTTTTTATCAGAGAAAAGCATCCATGGGTCATCAGGACACGGTATGTCCTACAACAAGATGAAGATCCCAAAATGTACTGTGGAATATACACTCAACATTAGGACCCTGACCGCTTTCGACATTTCCATGACCAGCCAGTAGAATAATGATTCATAAATACTTTCAATTCTTACTGGCCGACAATGGTGTTAGTCAATTTTCGTGGGTTGACGATACAAACCTCCACAGTGTACTTCAAGTCTAATTGGCCGACAGTGGATCCAATCAGGTTTAGTGGGTTGACGTGACCAATATCCACTTTGTAATAAAATAAAGAGCATCTTGGAAACTTGGAGCACTTTTCCAACTTTTGGCGTGGTTTGACCCGCATTTCCAAGATTCATTTTTACGTGTCATTTTGAGTATGAATACTGGTCGGGGAATATTGCATGACTACCCCGCCATATCTTAAGTATGATTTACTTTTCTTAGTGGAAAATAAAGTAATGATTTGGTCGGAAGAATCTTGCAGGATTTCTATTGGTAAATCTCTAAAAGTAGATTGAGTGGAAGACATGTAGGGTCCAAAGTCTTGTTGAGTCTCATCGATGAAATGATTCTCTTCTCCACAAATTTGTATATAAGGAGAAGAGGAGTTCATTCTCGAGGAGGAGTTGTTTTGGAGTTTCAAGTCAGTCAGTTTGTAAGTTGTCTGAGTCTTTCTAAAGCTCCCTTTGTCTGAGCTTTTGAGTCATTCTGTGTGTATGCAAGTTTGCATAAGTCTGTAAGTGTGCGAGCAAGTAAGAGCATTCTGCTCATATTCTATACCCTGGATTTAGAGCTTCGGCTCTCTGTGTTTAATATAAAATACTTCCGCAAGTGTTTATGAAATCTGAATGTTGTCTCCTATTGTGCATTTGTTAAATACTCTCGTTTCTATTTGCCTACTATTGCAATCTCTGTGCCTTGAAAGATTATGGTAGACGAGGTTCTCTCAAGTGAAGGATAAAGCTCTGGAGGAAAGTTGTGCCAAGGTTCTCTTAGGTCCTGGAGCCCTTGTGTAAGTCCCGCTAGGAACGTGGCCACTAAGGACAGTTTATGGTGTTGGTTTGTTCGAAGGTTCGCTAAGAGTTTTCTTTAGGAGCATATAAGGTTCAACTTATGGTTCACCAGTATAACTGGATTGGTATTGCAGAGAGTAGCAAGATGTAGAAGGTCAAATAGCAGAAGAAAGACAGACGCACGAGACCGATTCATCTTCAAGCTTCATTCTTCGTCGGAGGAAGCCTCTGAGTTTACAAATGGTATGGGTTATTTCGACGAAGAATGAAGCTTGAAGATGAATCTGTCTTGTGCGGTTGTCTTTCTTCTGCTACTTGGCCTTCTACATATTGCTACTCCCTGCAGTACCAATCCAGTTATCCCGACGAACCCCAAGTTGAACCTTATATGCTCCTAAATAAAAACTCCTAGCGAACCTTTGAACAACCCAACACCATAAACTGCCCTTAGTGACCACCTGCCTAGAAGGACTTACAAAAGTGCTCCAGGACCTAAGAGAACCTTGGCAAAGCTTTCCTCCAAGGCTTTATCTTCCACTTGAGAGAACCTTGACTACCATAATCTTTCAAGGCACACAGATTGCAATAGTAGGCAAATAGAAATGAGAGTATTTAACAGATGCACAATAGGAGACAACATTCAGATTTCATAGATGCTTGCGAAATTCTTTTTTATATTAAACACAGAGAGATGAAGCTCTAAATCCAAGGTATACAATATGAGAAGGATGCTCAGAGCAGAATGCTCTTACTCGCTCACACACTTACAAACTTATGCAAACTTGCATACACATAGAATGACTTAAAAGATCAGATAGAAGGGAGCTTTAGAAAGACTCAAACAACTTACAAACTAACTGACTTGAAACTCTAAAACAACTCCTCCCCGAGAATGAACTCCTCATCTCCTTATATACAAATTTGTGGAGAAGAGAATCATTTCACTGAAGAGACTCGACAAGACTCTGGACCCTACATGTTTTCCACTAAATCTACTTTTAAAGATTTGGCAGTAGAAATTGTGCAAGATTCTTCCGACCAAATCATGACTTTATTCTCCACTAAGAAAATTAAGTCTTACATTAGATTTGGCGTGGTAGTCGTGCAAGATTCCCCTACCAGTTGTCACATTCAAAAGACATGTAATTTGAGAATCTTGGAAATGCAGGTCAAACGACGCAAAAGTTGGAGAAGTGCTCCAAGTTTCCAAGATGCTCATTATTCATTATTACAAAGTGGATATTGGTTACGTCAACCCACTAAACCCGATTGGATCCACTCTCGACCAATTAGACTTGAATTACAGTGTGGAGGTTAGTAAAGTCAACCCATGGAAACCGATTGAAACTACTGCCAGCTAGTAAGATTTGAAAGTATTTTATTATTCTACTGGTTGGTCATGAAAATACCAAAACCGATCCCAATGTTGAGTGTATATTTCATGGTACATTTCAGGATCTTCATCATGATCTTCATCTTTTTGTAGGACATACCGTGTCCTTATGACGCATGGATTCTTTTCTCTGATGAAAAGCATTTTGTACTGACTTTCATAGATTTGTTCTAAATTATATACAGTGTTCGGAAAATTTCTATGATGGAATAAAAACATCCTGGCAGTGTCAATGACATCTGGATGAATAGCGCTAGGATTTAAACCAAACTTTTTCCACCAATCTTGAAGCCATTTTGGTTCAGGGAAAGAGGAGAACTGATTATAAAATTTAATCATACAGTAATAATATCGGTATCTGTCAGTCCATAAACAAACATGATCCCACATTGCTTTATACTGGAAATAATTTATCTGAAACAGTCGCTGATGAGGATCTTGTTGTGGCCATGACTGTATATCTCTCATTCTATTAATTTGGAAAAAATTACATGCTGGGGTTTGGTTCCATCTTTGTGTTTGTTGACAAAACCAGTTTCTGTTTGCAGATCTGATTCTGGTTAAATCTCCTATTTCAACCAACTTCTGTCTAGCTGCAATAGTGGATGCTTGGTGCATTTGTCCTATCACATGTTGTGATGGAATGACATGAATGCTGGTATTTGTAGAGAAACCTGGTAACCCAAATTCTACTCCTTCAGACCATCTTAGTTGCCATTGTGGTACGCAATTTTGACAATATATATCCCAAGCTGTATGATCATCCAGATATTCTGTGATAGGAACATTTCTATAATCATCCCAAGTATTAATTGTCACCATGCTTTTTGAACATTATGCAATTTGGGCCTGTGATTCAGAGATAAAAGCCAAAGTCTTCTTTTTTTGTGGATGGCCATTGATACTTGGTAGAGTGATAAAGTATCCAGGATCTCCGCTAGAGGTTTGGGAAGAGCCATGTGGTTCTACTGCTGATAAAAAAGGAGTTCCTAGAATACAATCAACTGGTAGATCTGACAATAGAAACTTCATTCCTAAAGCATATTCATCAAATAATAAGATTCCTTTAGGAATTTCAAAATCCATATTTGTAGAAACATTCCCCAATGCTATAGTAGAATAACTACTAGGAAACTAGTATTTGTGGGGAATTAAATCTTTATGCACTAAGTTCATATCTGATCCTGTATCTAGTAGTGCATTTAAACAAAAGATTTCAGAATTTATTTCTAAATTTATCTTTACTTGATATTTCTGAAATCTAATAGGAAAGATTTTCATTGCGCTTAGCCCTTGGAGTTGGACTGCAGATTTAGGCCTTTTTTCAATAGGTGCATCTTCCAGAGGAGGAGGTCTGGAATCTAACTGAATCCTGATATCTCTGATTTCTTGTCTTGCCCAAGAGTCTACTTTGTAGCTGTCTTCAGACTCCTCTTCCAATTTTTTCAATTTTTCTTTCAAATCAGTAACTTCTTTTCTTAAAAGAATCATTTCTCTAGCTAGATCAGTTACTGAAGTATGTTGTAACTTTGATTCCTTATTATACTTGATAAAAGTTTTAGTATTCCTATCAAAGGAAGCTTCTAAAAACAAAGGTTCTCTTTTTGAAGATTCAACATACCTTGACCTTTGTTCTGTTTTGATTGATTTTAAAAATGTTTCAAAAAGAGAATTATTCATATGTCCTTCAGGTAGGGCTTTGATTTGTGCTAGCATATGTGCTTCTTGGTCCCCCACATTGCTGAACATGCAGATTTTTATCTTTTCTCTGGCATTGATTTCTGGCTCAGATTCAAACTCAGAGATATTAGAACTGTCTTCATAGGAACAAAAGTTAGGATTTTTACATTTGCAATTTTGATTCATCAAAACTTCTTCTTCTGAGCTATATTCAAACTTAGAGGCACTTGTGGATTTTGAACAACAACCTTGTTGCAACAGATGTACTTCTTCTCATTTTGGAAAGGGGTTTTGCGGGCATTGATTTGTTTCATGATTGTTTGACCCGCATCTGTTGCAATGTATTCTCAGAGCTAATTGTTTGCTAGCCTGAGCTTCTTTATCTTTTTGTTCAGATTGTTTTCCTTTTGACATCCTTGATGCTTTATTTTCTTGACAATTATGTGTAATGTGTCCAGTTTTTCCACAGGTCCAACACTAAACCTATTGTCTTGCCTGATGAGCATGATTTTTCAGTTTTATATCTTCAGGGCCATAATAGTGTGTATTGGGTTTGTACCTATATCTTTTCTTTTCTTTGAAATGTTTTTTCTTTTTGATTTTCCTTTTTACAGGGTCTAAAATATATAGACCATACTTCTCGCATATAGATTTTTTGTCTGGTAAGTGGGATAACTTATTTACAGAGTTATGAACTTTCATATTTACACACAACCCTACCAGAGCTTTAGTAATGCGCGAGTAAATTTCTCCCGATGTATACATCTCATATGGAAGCTTAAAAACTTCCTGCATCTTTAGATACTCTACAAATTTACTGGGTATGGTAGCCAAGTAAACTTGTTTCCATAAAAGGTTTTGACTGTCTTGCACCTCGAAGATTCTCTGTGTCCAATCCTTATGAAATTCTTCATATTCTGACATCTTTCTACATTTCATGTTCATAAGGATTAGTTCATGTTTTTCTGCTAATTCTGATTCAGTTCCACACCAATGTTCAAGGATTGTTGTGGTAAGGGCTCCTATCATGTTATTGTGGGGGGTCCCATCAATATGATATACCACATCACCTTGTTCATCTCTTAGGATTTATGCTTCCATCTTAGCAATCATTGTTTGAGATGAAATGACTTCCCACCATTTGCTCAATGTTCCAGTAAAACATTGAATTATGTATTTGCATGCTTCAACTTCTGTTTTTCCTTTCATACACATGACTCTGTATGAAACATACATTCTATCAATCATTTGTCTGATCTGTCCAACTAACAGACTATCAATGTTCTATTCTGGGAACCAATCTTCTACAAACGTTTGGGTTTCAGGTAATCTTCGTTTTCCCAAGAGGTCTGGTGCTGGAGGTCTATTTACATGGTGAGGGAGATTTTCATAAGTAGGTTGTTGAATGGATACTAGGGAAAGATTTTCCTTTGAGGATTTTGGTGTATCCTTTTCAGGGGGGAAATGATGAGGATTTTTTTTATCCATTTTGGTCTCAGATGGTTTATATACAGGAGACATGATGGATATTGGATGAGTTGGAAGAATATAAGGATCAATAATGGGTTTATCAGGGATGGTTTCCTTCTGTTTAATTTCTAGCAGTGATTTTCCCATATTGGAGAAGGCTTCTCCTAATCCTTCCATTAACTATTCATGATTTCTTTTGGATTCTCTAGATTTTGAAGATATTTCTATTAGAGCAATGTCCATTTTCTCTGTGACATTTGTAACTTTATCCTGTATTTCATTTACAAACTTGACTATAGTGTTTGTAGATACTTTCAAGTCTCGATTTGTCCACGTCTGGCATAGTCATTTGTTACAAATGTATGTGTAGCCATGCCTCTCAAGGCTGTGTTTGTCCAATTTAATTGTTCTTCTAGTGATTGGACTCTTCTATCGACACCCGTTAGTTGGGTGGCTTCATCAAAAAGCTATAGAAGTACTGCTCTGACTTGTCTGTTATTGTCTTCAAGGATAATACCTTTGAATGGAGGAAAAGTCAAACTTGATTCAACTGTCTGTCCTTCCATACTTTTCCACTTATGTTTAGGAGGTGTTTCAGATCCTCCTTCCATCATTTGGACTTCAGCCTTTTGAATTAATTTCTTCCATTCATAGAAAGAAATCCATTTATTCTTATCAGAGATGTAATTCTGCCATTTTTGTGACAGTTCTACTTTTTCTTTGTCTGATGTGGCTATGTTGAATTCCTTTGTTTCTTGATTTGTCAACAAATCCCAATTTAACATCTTTTTGATCTAGACTTCTTCTATGGATCCCTTGGGACACCCTTTCATTATTGAATGAAATTTGTGAATTTTATCTATTGAGGGTCTTTGCATAGTGTCAGGTAGAGGGTTTGAAAACCTACAATCAGGAATAACCTGATCACATTGCTCAATATAACCTAACCCATATTCGGTTGTTCTAGGAGGCCTCATTCCTTTGTAAATGTATTGTAGTCTGGGATCTATAGTCTCTATTGTTGGCATATAATGAATCATCAAGCAATGTTGAGACTCTGAACTTGAGACAGTACTATCAACAATATTATTTACAGAACGAAAACAAAATGAAGAATCCATGTGTAATCAGAGATATAGCTATAACTTCATAGAAAAGCAGGGCATTTAATCTTAGTCCTCTACTCCGGAGAGAGAGAATGTCAGATAGGCTCCTGGCTGACTGCTCAGGTAGAAACTAGTTACTCTGTCAGGAAGTTGCAGAAGTGGAAACCTTGTCTTTCAAAGGCCCGAGACTTTTGATACGGCCTCAGAGAGTCGCAAGAATGGAAACCTTGTCTTTCAAAGGCCTGAGACTCTTGATACAGCTCTAGATACTTTCTTTATTATTAACAACAAAACTTAACAGAGCGCGAAAGCCAGGGTATACAATATAAGCAGGATGCTCAGAGCAGAATGCTCTTACTCACTCACACACTTAAAAACTTATGCAAACTTGCATACACACAGAATGATTCAAAAGCTCAGACATAAGGGAGCTTTAGAAAGACTCGGACAACTTACAAACTGACTGACTTGAAACTCCAAAACAACTACTCCTCAAGAATGACATCCTCATCTCTTTATATACAAATTTTTGGAGAAGAGAATCATTTCATCGATGAGACTCGACAAGACTTTCGAACCTACATGTTTTCCACTAAATCTTCTTTTAGAGATTTGGCGGTAGAAATCGTGCAAGATTCTTCCGACCAAATCATAACTTTATTTTCCACTAAGAAAAGTAAATCTTACTTTAGATCTGGAGGGGTATTTGTGCAAGATTCCCCTATCAGTTGTCACATTCCAAAAGACACGTAATTTGAGAATATTGGAAATGCAGGTCAAACCAAGCCAGAAGTTGGAGAAGTGCTCCAAGTTTCCAAGATGCTCATTATTCATTATTACAAAGTGGATATTGGTCACATCAACCCACTAAACTCGATTGGCTCCATTTTCAGCCAATTAGACTTGAAATACACTGTGGAGGTTGGTAACGTCAACCCATGGAAACCGACTCACACCACTATCGGCCAGTAAGACATGAAAGTATTTTAATCATTTTCAATATGAGTTAAAAACCTTTGTTCATAATTTAGCGTGTCCCACATTTTTGTATATACTTTTCGTGCAATGAAAGGTTGGCCATTCATAATTTGGATAATGGTTTTTACTTTGACAGCCCATTGAAAATGATTTAGTATGAAATGGCATAACACCTCGCCTTCATTTGGTCCATATTCAAAGAGATTTTGGATTGATTGTAAAGGAGATATAGAACTTAAGATTCTTGGATCAATTGCTCCATTGTTGAGGCCAAAATCTTTCCACCAATCTGCAAGACAAAGGGGTGGCCTTCATGTTGTAGCTGTGTTGATGTTTCCAAATTTGGTTAGAGTTAAAAACTCTTCTTGCTGAATAAAATTCCACCACAACTGTTTATAGGATGAATAATTATAATCACTATTTGGGAAATGAATTTCTGGATTTCTTTCAGGCCAGTGATATAATAATTGTGGTCTGTTTAGGAAAAAGTATTGTTGATTATTCCCCAGATTGTCTCTAATGTCCCAAATGAGATCAATATCATGAAAAATGTTAGCTAAAGCTTATTTTGCTTCAACTGCATTTTGTGAAGCTCTGGTGATGATGGGAGCTAACACATTTGAAATTCTTTTGTTTCTGATTTCTGGTACTAGATTAGAATATGCAAGCTGAGTTGTTTGAGTCAATATTTTGGTGCTTCTTAGTTCCCAATGTGGTCTCCATTCAGATTCATAAGCTTCCCAATTTAGAGAATCAGGAATATTTACTAGTGTTTCTGCTCCATTTCTAAGTTGATAAGAGATTATCATACAAGAGGCTTGTAAGTGTTCTTTGCTTAGGAAATCTGGGATGGAGTTGATAGTACCTTTAATATGTTCAACAGAAAAATTGAAATTGCTGAACAGAGCTTGCCATCTAGCAAATTTAGCGTCACCAGGAGATTTTATATCTTTATTTAAAACTTTATTCATGGTGGCAGCATCGGTTCTTAGAAGAAATTTCTTATAAATAATAAATATTTCAAATTTATGGAAGGCATTTAATGCCGCCTTTATTTCTTTATCCAGGGCTGAATAATTTCTTTCAGCTGCTTGCCAAAGACTTGAAGAAAATTTGATAATTTCTTCTTTTTTCTTATCTCCCTGATGTTTGTTTTGTTTGAGGACTCCTCCCCATCCAATATTGCTGGCATCTGTTTCAACTATTTTGGGGAGGTCATCATAAAAAATATGCAGTATAGGAAGATTTTTGGCTTTGGCTTTTATGTTTTTGACTACCTGAGAATGGGCTTCGGTCCAAGGAGTAGAGTCTTTCTTTAACCTATCATTTAATAATTTTTTGTCTTGGGCACAACCTTTGTAGAAATGGCTAATATAATTTAAATTACCCAAGAATATTTGCAACTGAACCTTTTCAGTTATTTTATCCAGAAATTTGTTAGCAAATTCTACAGACAAGAAGAAGAAATAAATTATCTAGTTTGCTTCAGGTCTTTGGCAAGCAACTGAGAAAAATTACTCGGCTATAAATAAATAAATAAAAGCAGCACTAAATGCTATCCATAAGTTTGAGATATTTCTTATTTATAAGAAATTTCTTTTAAGAAATGACGTTGCTTCCATGAATAAAGTCTTGAATAAAGACATTAAATCTCCTGGTGATGCTAAATTTGCTAGATGGCAAGCTTTGTTCAACAATTTTGATTTTTCTGTTGAACATATTAAAGGTACTACAAAATCCATCCCAGATTTCCTAAGAAGAGAACATTTACAAGCTTCTTGCATGATAATCTCTATTCAACTTAGAAATGGAGTAGAAACACTGGTAAATATTCCTGATTCTCTAAATTGGGAAGCTTATGAATCTGAATGGAGACCACATTGGGAACTAAGAAGCACCAAAATATTGACTCAAACAACTTAGCTTGCATATTCTAATCTCGTACTAGAAATCATAAATAGAAGAATTTCAAATGTGTTAGCTCCCATCATCACTAGAGCTTCACAAAATGTAGTTGAAGCAGAAGAAGATTTAGCTAACATTTTTCATGATATTGATCTCATTTGGGACATTAGAGACAATCTGGGGAATAATCAACAATAATTTTTCCTAAACAGACCACAATTATTATATCACTGGCCTGAAAGAAATCCAGAAATTCTTTTCCCAAATAGTGATTATAATTATTCATTCTATAAACAGCTGTAGTGGAATTTTATTCAGCAAGAAGAGATTTTAACTCTAACCAAATTTGGAAACATCAACATAGCTACAAAAGGAAGGCCACCCCTTTGGCTTGCAGATTGGTCGAAATATTTTGGCCTCAACAAAGGAGAAATTGATCCAAGAATCTTAAGTTCTATATCTCCTTTACAATCAATCCAAAATCTCTTTGAATACAGACCAAATGAAGGCAAGATGTTATGCCATTTCATACTAAATCATTTTCAATGGGTTGTCAAAGTAAAAACCATTATCCAAATTATGAATGGCCAACCTTTCATTGCACGAAAAGTATATACAAAAATGTGGGACACGCTAAATTATGAACAAAGGTTTTTAACTCATATTGAAAATGATTAAAATAGTTTCATGTCTTACTGGCCGACAGTGGTGTCAGTCGGTTTCCGTGGGTTGACGTTACCAACCTCCACAGTGTATTTCAAGTATAATTGGACAACAATGGAGCCAATCGGGTTTAGTGGGTTGACGTGATTAATATCCACTTTGTAATAATGAATAATGAACATATTGGAAACCTGGAGCACTTCTCCAACTTCTGGCGTAGTTTGACCCGCATTTCCAAGATTCTCAAATTATGTGTCTTTTGGAATGTGACAACTGATAGGGGAATCTTGCACGACTACCCCGCTAGATCTAAAGTAAGATTTACTTTTCTTAGTGGAGAATAAAGTTATGATTTGGTCGGAATAATCTTGCACGATTTCTACCGCCAAATTTCTAAAAGCGGATTTAGTGGAAAACATGTAGGGTCCAAAGTCTTGTCGAGTCTCATCGGTGAAATGATTCTCTTCTCCACAAATTTGTATATAAGGAGATGAGGAGTTCATTCTCTTGGAGGAGTTGTTTTGGAGTTTCAAGTCAGTCAGTTTGTAATTTGTCTGAGTCTTTCTAAAGCTCCCTTCTGTCTGAGATTTTGAGTCATTTTGTGTGTATGCAAGTTTGCATAAGTTTGTAAGTGTGTGAGCGAGTAAGAGCATTCTGCTCTGAGCATCCTACTCATATTGTATACCCTGGATTTAGAGCTTTGGTTCTCTATGTTTAATATCAAAAAGACTTCCGCAAACATCTATGAAATCTGAATGTTGTCTCCTATTGTGCATCTATTAAATACTCTCATTTCTGTGTGCCTTGAAATATTATGGTAGTTGAAGTTCTCTCAAGTGAAAGATAAAGCTCCGGAGGAAAGTTGTGTCGAGGTTCTCTTAGGTCCAGGAGCACTTGTGTAAGTCCCGCTAGGCAGGTGGCCGCTAAGGACAGTTTATGGTGTTGGGCTATTCGAAGGTTCACTAGGAATTTTCTTTAGGAGCATATAAGGTTCAACTTGGGGTTCGCCAGGATAACTGGATTGGTACTGCAGAGAGTAGAAAGACGTAGAAGGTCAAGTAGTAGAAGAAAGATAGACGCATGAGACAGATTCATCTTCAAGCTTCATTCTCCATCGGAGGAAGCCTCTGAGTTTACAAATGGTATTAGAGACATGAAGCCATTTTCACGCCGGGTATGATAACAGATCTCTCACTCTGTTAAGTTTTGTTTTAAAATAAAAGAAATAATCTAGAGCCGTATCAAGAGTCTCAGGCCTTTGAAAGACAAGGTTTACACTCTTGCGACTCTTTCTTTAGAGCCATATCAAGAGTCTAGGGCCTTTGAAATACAAGGTTTCCACTCTTGCGACTCTCTCTCTGAAGCCGTATCAGAAGTCTCGGGCCTTTGAAAGACAAGGTTTCCACTTCTGCAACTTCCTGACAGAGTAACTAGTTTCTGCCTGAGCAGTCGGCCAGGAGCCTATCTGACATTCTCTCTCTCCGTAGCAGAGGACTAAGATTAAAAGCCCTGCTTTTTTGTGCAGTTATAGTTATCGATCCGATTACACATGGATTCTTCAATTTGTTTTCATTCTGTAAATAATACTTTTGATAGTACTATTTCTACTTCTGAGTCTCAACACTGTTCAATGATTCATTACATGCCGACCATTGAGACCTTAGATCCCAGACTACAAGACATTTATAAGGGAATGAGACCTCCAGGGACTCCTAAGTATGAGTTAGGATACATTGAACGATGTGATCAGGTTATCCCTGATTGTAGGTTTTCAAATAATCTCCCTGACTCTCTGCAAATACCTTCAATAGATGAAATTCATAAGTTTCATTCAGTCATGAAAGGATTCCCCAAAGGAAGCATAGAATAATTCTGGATCAAGAAAATGTTAAACTAGGATTTGTCTACAAATCCAGAAACATCTGACTTCAACATAGCTACATCAGATAAAGAAAAAGAAAGGCTGTCACAAAAATGGCAGAAATATATTTCTGATAAAAATACATGGATTTCTTTTTATGAATGGAAGAAATTATTCTTGAATGTTGAAGTACAAATGATGGAAGGAGGACCTGATACACCTCCTAGACATAAATGGAAAAGTATGGAAGGCCAAACAGTTGAGTCAAATTTGAATTTTCCCCCATTCAAAGGCATTGTCCTTAAGGACAATAATAGACAAGTTAGAGCAGTACCTCTATTGCTTTCTGATGAAGCCACCCAACTAATGGGTGTTGACAGAAAATTCCAATCACTAGCAGAACAATTAAATTGGACAAACACAGCCTTGAGAGGCATGGCTACATATACATTTGTAACAAATGACTATGCTAGACGTGGACAAATCACAGACTTGCAAGTCTCTACAAACACTGTAGCCCAGTCTGTAAATGAAATACACGATAAATTTACAAATGTCAAAGAGAAAATGGACACTGCTCTAACAGAAATATCTGCAAAATCTAGAGAGTCCAAAAGAAATCATGAAGAATTAATGGAAGGATTAGGAGAAGCTTTCTACAATATGGGAAAATCACTGCTAGAAATTAAACAAAAGGATAATATCCCTCACAAATCCATTCTTGATCCTTACATCCTTCCAAATCATCCAATATCCATATTGTCTCCTGTATATAAGCCTTCTGAGACCAAAATGGATAAAAAAATTCCTCATCATTTTCCCCCTGAAAAGGATACACCAAAATCCTCAAAGGAAAATCTTTCCCTTGTATCCATTCAACAACTTGCTTATGAGAATATCCCTCACCATGAACATAGACCTCGAGCACTAGACCTCTTGGGAAAAGGAAAATTAACTGAAACCCAAACATTTGCATAAGACTGGTTCCTAGAATGGAACATTGATAGTCTGTTAGTTGGATAGATCAGACAAGTGATTGATAGAATGTATGTTTCATACAAAGTCATGTTTATGAAAGGTAAAACAGAAGTTGAAGCATGCAAATCCATAATTCAATGTTTTACTGGAACACTCAACAAATGGTAGGAAGTCATTTCATCTCCAATAATGATTGCTATGATGGAAGCAGAAATCCTAAGAGATGAACAAGGTGATGTGGTATATCACATTGATGGGACCCCCCCATAATAACATGATAGGAGCCCTTACCACAATAATCCTTGAACATTGGTGTGGAACCAAAGCATAATTAGTAGACAAACATGAGCTAATCCTTATGAACATGAAATGTAGAAAGATGTCATAATATGAAGAATTTCATAAGGATTGGACACAGAGAATATTCGAGGTGCAAGATAGTCAAAACATTTTATGGAAACAAGTTTACTTGGTTTCCATACCCAGTAAATTTGTAGAGTATCTAAAAATGCAAGAAGTTTTTAAGCTTCCATATGAGATGTATACATGGGGAGAAATGTATTCTCTCGTTACTAAAGCTCTAGTAGGGTTGTATGTAAATATGAAAGTTCATAACTCTGTAAATAAGTTATCCCACTTACTAGACAGAAAATCTATATGCGAGAAGTATGGTCTATATATTTCAGACCGTTTAAAAAGAAAAAGAAAAAAGCAAAAAGATTTCAAAGAAAAGAAAAGATACAAGTACAAACCCAAGACACACTATTACGAGCCTGAAGATATCAAACTGAAAAATCATGCTCATCAGGCCAAGAAACAGGTCCAGTGTTGGATCTGTGGAAAAACTGGACACATTGCACATAATTGTCCGGAAAATAAAGCATCAAGGATGTCAAAAGGAAAACATTCTGAACAAAAAGCTAAAGAAGCTTAGGCTAGCAAACAATTAGCTCTAAGAACACACTACAATAGATTTGGGTCAATTAATCATGAAACAAATCAATGCTCGCACAACCCCTTTCAAAAAAGAGAAGAAGTACATCTGTTGGAACAAGTTTGTTGTTCATAATCCAGTAGTACCTCTGAGTTTGAATATAGCTCAGAAGAAGAAGTTTTGATGAATTAAAATTGCAGATGTAAAAATCCTAACTTCTGTTCTTGTGAAGACAGTTCTAATATCTTTGAGTCTGAGTCTGAGCCAGAAATCAATGCCAGAGAAAAGATAAAAATATGCATGTTCAACAATTTGGGTGACCAAGAAGCACAGATGCTAGCACAAATCAAATCCCTACCCGAAGGAGATATGAATAATTCTCTTCTTGAAACATTTTTAAAATCAATCAAAACATAATAGAGGTCAAGGTATGTTTAATCTTCAAAAAGAGAACCTTTTTTTTTAGAAGCTTCCTTTGATAGAAATACAAAGACCTTTATCAAATACAATAAGGAAGCAAAGTTACAACATACATTAGTAACTGATCTAGCTAGAGAAATGATCCTTTTAAGAAAAGAAATTACTGATTTGAAAGAAAAATTGAGAAAATTGGAAGAAGAGTCTGAAGACATCTACAAAGTAGACTCTTGGGCAAGACAAGAAATCAGAGATATCAGGATTCAGTTAGATTACAGACCTCCTCCTCTAGAAGATGCACCTACTGAAGAAAGGCCTAAATCTGCAGCCCAACTTCAAAGGCTAAGCGCAATGAAAATCTTGCCTAATAGATTTCAGAAATATCAAGTAAAGATAAACTTAGAAATAAATTCAGAAATCTTTTGTTTAAATGCATTACTGGATATAGGATCATATATGAACTTAGTTCATAAAGATTTAATTCCCCACAAATACCGACTTCCTAGTAGTTATTCTGCTATAGGATTGGGGAATGTTTCCACAAATATGGATTTTGAAATTCCTAGAGGAATCTTATTATTTGATGAGTATGCTTTAGGAATGAAATTTCTATTGTCAGATCTACCAGTTGATTGTATTCTAGGAACTCCTTTTTTATCAGTAGTAGAACCACATGGCTCTTCTCAAACCTCTAGCGGAGATCCTGGATACTTTATCACTCTACCAAGTATCAATGGCCATCCACCAAAAAACAAGACTTTGGCTTTTATCTCACAATCACAGGCCCAAATTGCATATTGTTCAAAAAGCATAGTTATAATTAATACTTGGGATGATTATAGAAATATTCCAGTCACATAATATCTAGATGATCATACAACATGGGATATATATTGTCAAAATTGGGTACCACAATGGTAGCTAAGATGGTGTTTGCACTCTTTTCGTCAATGTGTGAGCAAAAAGTGAGTGCTTACATGCCTAGTTGGGCTCTGCTAGTCATGACAGCTGTATGGTAAAAGGTTAGAAAGAAAACAACTAAGCTATTAACAAGAATTAAACAAAAAACTAAATGAAAC